>CM071927.1:72515589-72664729 GCA_016081115.2 Rehmannia glutinosa
AATAATTCTTCAAGCTTATGCACGCATACGGGGTTATGAGCATGGTATGCGGCTATTGGGCATGTCTCCGATTGTGGACGGGTTCAACTCTTTGTTCTTCGCCGAGGAAGTCTCCTAGTGACACATTCTCCCACTTCTTCCCTCACCCCTAGTGCAAGTTTCTTAAGGGGCTTTCTACTCTGGCGGATTGTGGAAGGAAGATTGTTTCAATGTGAGGGACAATGGTTGGGAGCTCCCTTACAAATGGGTTTCGAAAGCCATGATGGCCCAAGGCTCCCTTTTCGAAAAAGATGGCGGAAGTTTATAGATCCAAAGGATTGTTTGAGAGTCTTCTCAATGTTAGGGAGTTATTGGGTATTTTACCTTGCTTTACTTCTTTGTATTGCTTTCTTGCTTTCGGTATATTTGAATGCTTCTATTATATGATATTCCTTGTTTGTTTTTTTTTCGAGGTAAAGAGAGTTATAGCATCGTGGAGTTGATGGCCTTCAAGAGGAAGGAAAAAGAGAGGGCCAAGTACAAGTCTCTGCTTCACGGCGGAAGCTCGAGCGCCCGCCCCGAGTGATGGTGAGTGAGGGCCACACCCTTGCCGTCTAGAGTGATCGGCGCTTGGGTTCTCATGCAGGGACCCTATTGATGTTGTTCGTACTTTCCGTCCTCCTTCTGGCTCTTTTAGGGAGAAAAGGATGAGGATGCAGCCTGGTGATGCTGCTTCTGGGACCATTGGTCCCTGAGCTATCTACTCCAAATGAGTAAACCATCGTGAGGGGATATAGTCCTATTGGGACTATTCGATTTTGGCATGGGATATGCTAGTGACGAGAGGAGCCTTGTTGGCGGATGACCAATCCCGTCTCGGGTCTCTTTCTTTCAAGGGCATTGAGACACACCTTTGGCAGAATATCACTCGGTAAACTTTCCTGGTTACTTTGCATCTTCATTCTTCATTTCTTGTCTTTTCATTTGGCTAAGACTTGTACAAAGTTTTTTTTGTAGATTCTGAACCTCGTGGCAGCTTTGAACCATCAAGGAGAGATGACAGAAGAAGAGAACCGCCAGCTTCGGAAGGAGGTAAAAACCCTTAAGGCGGGAGATAGTCAAAGATATGAGTCGGATGTCGATTTGTCCAAGTAGTATGCCCCGAGGTGAAGGGTCACTTGCTTTATGAGACGGAGACAGACGAGTTGTTCTTTGAGTCTCCAGCTGGTGTTGAGCTATTGTCCAAGGAAAGGTCCAACTCGGTTGAGGCCTACAAGGGTTCCTTGTCTTATCGTTTGGATTTGATGAGAGAATCCTCCTCGTGCTTTAATAAGGCGGTGCGCCATTGCCGAAACTTCTACTATTGAGTGGAAAATCCCCACGAGGTGATAGGAATCATTGATCCGTAATGTTTTAGATGAGGAGGATGATGATGAGATTAAGGCTTCACGTGTCTTCCTAATGAAGGCGATGATGCCGCTTTGAGGAGACGCGAGCCTCGCATGCCGATTGTGATTGTATTTTGGCCCAAACGGCCTTTTTGATTTCTCAACTCACTGTTTACGGCTTGCTTTGTATACTCAAATACTTCTTGCTTTTTCTTTCGTCTTGAGATGCTTCTTTGCCCCAAGGCGTAATGATACTTTGTTGTTTTTTATGCTACATTAATGCTCTTTCTTATGCATATTTGCTTTCTTTTATTATGATCTATTTATAATATTTGCATGTGATATCTTGTTACGGGAGATTCGTTCAAATCTTGTGTAGAGATGGACCATTCTCTTTGGAAGGAAGTCTTAGTTCCTCCGAAATAGCCGAAAAAATTTGTATTTAATGTTAGGGGACGTTGTTCCGCGGCTCATCGAGGGTGCCCTTCTGGAGTCCGGAGGGGGGGGCCCTTCTGGAGCATGGGGCGCCCTTCCAGAGCCCCTAAGGGGTGGCCTTCTAGAGCTTCTCCCAATTTCTTCCTTTATCATTTTGATCTTTTCCCCGCATTTATCAGAATTTTTGTCTTCTTTTTCCAAAGACACTTTTGTTGGGAGAAATATTTCATAGGCGCCTTTTGAAACCTGGAATGGGCGTCTTTACTGAGCATAAGAGGTGCCCTCCGGGGGCTTTCCCCAAGTTTTGATTTATCATTTTGACCTCTTGTCCATTTGTGTTAGCATTTTTGCTTTCTTTTTTTGCACATTTTCGTCATAGAGGAGAATTTACGGGGACCCTTGCAAAGAGGCCCCTTCTTTCGGGTCTTAGCCAGGAGGAGGAAAATTTACTAGGACACCCTTGTGATGAGGCCCTCCCATCCGTGATCTTAGCCTAATAGGGTTTTCCCACCCGGGTCTTAGCCTGGTGAGGTCTTCTCCTTTGTCTTCTCCTTCGGGTCTTAGCGGAGGAGGAGGTGAATTACTAGGACCCCGCGAGAAGGCCATTCTTATCTGGAATTATAACCGGAAGGGTCTTCCCACCCGGTCTTAGCCATATAGGGTTTTAGCCTCAGAGGAAGAAGTGGGATCTCCCGGTGCGAGTCCAAGAGGGAGAGACTTTTTGGGTCTCGGCCGGTGATCGTTCAGGGTGAATTGTCCTCGAGACCACCTCTCCTCCTCTCCAGCGGAAAGAGGTCTCGTGGTGGATCTTCGATGGCTTATCCGAGTTGGTTCCCACTAATGGCTTGTTTGGTCATGGTATTTTTAGTTCGGACAACATGTTGTTAAAGGAGGAAGTTCTCCATCGAAGACGGATTTCGGGGTATGAAAAGGCAAGTGGAGTACCTTAGCTAGGCGAGTATGATCATGAGGTTTCCACTAGGGGAGAGTTCCTAAAATCTCCTCGCGGAGTTTGGTTGATTGCCTTAGAGCAATTTTATGCTATTGAGGCCTTCAAGGCTTCCTTTGATTATAATGATACCATTTTGGACGAGTCCTCCTCCAACTTTGTGCGAGGTATTCTCGTAGCCGAGCTTAGGGTCCCGCCTAAGAGCGGGAAGGTTTTCAGGAGATCATTGTATTTCTTGACCTAGGCATTTCGATGAGGAGGATGGTTGTAAGTCCAAGCGGCTACGATAATCTAGAGGGGGGGTGAATAGATTATCTCCATCTTTTCGATATCGCCCTCTTTTTAAAACCGAATGCTCAAATACAATAATAAAGGTGCGGAATATAAACAACACACGTCGATTTAAAGAGGTTCAACCCACCTAGGGCCTAATCCTCTACCACCCCAGTATATCCGGGATGGATTTCAAAGAAAAAGAATTTTATTAATTACCAAAATTAATACAAATTCAACTTACAACACCTTGAAGAGCACCACACTCTTCTTCAACAACACCTTTGGAGATTACCACAATCTCTCTTTGAAGATTACCACAATCTTCCGTCTTGAAGAGCACCGAACTCTCCAACACCACCTTTGGAGATTACCACAATCTCCCTTTGAAGATTACCACAATCTTCCTTCAACGGCACCTTTGAAGATCACCACAATCTTCAATCTTGAAGAATACCAAATTCTTCAACACCTCAAGAGCACCACACTCTTGAAAAACCTATCACCTAGATCACCCAAGTGTATTCTTACCACAAGAATACTCACAAGGATATCTTGTGTTTGGTTGATGAATTACAATCAAGATTACACTTTGAAAAATATTACAACTCAAAAGTGCAAGTGTAATCAAGAATGAAAGCCTAGACCTCAAGATGTGAAAGTGATAGTACTTAGGCTATTACAACAAGAATGTTGAAATGAATAACAAAGATTATGAGCTTGTGATATCTCTTGTTGTTTGTGTCAAGTCTTGTATTTGATCCCTCAAGCTTTCATCTATTTATAGGAGAGCCTTCAAATTTGAATTCCAACATAGGCTCCTCCAAAGGCTCCTCCAACATAGGCTCCTTCATGGGCTCCTCCATGTTTTCTTTTGTCTACAAATAAGACAAAGAGATTAAAATAAATATGGTTGTCTCATAAGGATACAAAAATCGATTATAGAACAATCCCACATTTTAAGGAAGAATGGTCTCCACGCACAATTATATTTTTTTTGTCAAACTAAAGAGCGACGTCCGCACGAAATAGAGTTTGAACCATATAGCACCAAATTAACACAGGCGCGACCGGTCGAAGTGCACCTCGACCGGGTCGAGCCTATGTGCAACCGTTGCACTGAACAATTTTGAGAGTTCTCAAGTTTGCTTTCCACGAAACTTGTTCCCGTGCACGGTCGCCGCCGACGGTCGATTTCGACCTCCTCAATAACAAGTTGTCCGATTTTTATCAAAAATAAACCTCAAGAAATACTCCAAAAATTCGTAAAAACATTTTAAACCGATTGGGAGTATTTAGGACAACATTAGAAATATAGTTTTGAAGAAATAAAACATTTACACAACAAGTGTTGTCCGATATAAATTCCAATAAATACTCCAAAAATAGTAGAAACATTTTAGATCAATTGGGAGTATTAGGACAACATAGTTTCAATGTAAAAACTTATTGTCTTAAAAACATAAAATGTGTTGTCCAATTTTTTATCGAAAATAAACTTGATGAAATACTCCAAAAAATATTAAAACCCTTTTAAAACATTTAGAGTATTTGGACAACCTTTAAAAACATTGTTTTGGTATAAAAACAAAATCATCAAAATCATGATAAAATCATTTATCAAACAATCTCCCCTTTTTGATGATTACAAACCAAAACATTTTAACGAGGTCGATTTTGAAAACAAAACATTTTTACCGGTAAAAGGAACTTTCCGTTGTGAGCGACAACATTCCACGCAATAAAAACACAAGGATGGGAGTAGAGATATTCAAACACATATAGAAAATGCTCCCCTATCAACATGCACAACAAGAGTTATAAAGAAAGAACTAAATCAAAAGCTAAAAGCTTAGCTTTTCAATATTGAGCTTAAGTATCAAAACTTAAAAGCTCCCCCTGCCAAAGAGACATCGTTAGAAACATATATAGGTCCATACTACAACTAATGGACTAAGAAACATATACAACCACAATATACCAAGAGTGGACAAAATATGATCCACAACATATGACTTTCAATAGCCACAACATGACTTTCAATAACCGCAACTTATAGCTTCTTTTCGTTAAGCTTTTCTTAGCTTCTTTGAGCTAAAGAGATTATAACCTATTTCTCCCCCTTTGTAATCATCAAAAAGAATGTTAGCAAGATAAATACATCATATATTCATATCAAAGTGCGCAACTAAACCGATGTATCGAGCTATTTGAACATTGAAGCTTATAGACCAAATAGGAGGAAAAAGTCGAATCATACGACTTGTAGAGGTTTATGAAAACTTATTTGATAAGCAAAACATGATCTCCATAAATATATAAGCCTTTTGAAAACGAGAGAATCATGTAGGTGATGAATTTTTCATTGAAACGCTTTTATCGAACACTTGCGGGCGTAAAAATTGAGAAAGATATATATAGCCCTTGTAAATGAAATCAAGCCAAGTTTTTCATCACCAAATGCAATTTAACAAATATCATTCATCAACAATCAATAAGCTCATCACAAACATATATGAATTACATCAAGAAAAATACATATAAGCCACAAACTCAAGGTTCAACCCAAATGAGCTAAAGATAGTGAGATTCTTACCATTCAATCGGTAAAGACGAGCAATGATGATGATAGTCGAGCTAGATAATCCCCAAAATATATAATTCATGCATCAAAACTCATTTGAAGTGAATTGTGTGTGAAATTTGCAAAGGGGACGAAAAATGGCCAAAAGAAGTTAATCTTGCAAATGTCAAGACAAGCGAGAACCATTTTAATCCAAGATTATGCTTAGGGCGACCGGTCGAGGTTGAGGGCGACCGGTCGACGTTGAGGGCGACGGTTGCCCTCAACCCTTTCACCACTTGTCTCTCGCTTTTTCCAAAATCCGAATTTTTAACCAAAAATCCGATTTTTCGCCCCTAAGTTTTAAAAACGTGCAAAATGCAAACATAGACCTCATTCAATATACATTATGTCATGATCAAGCTCAAAATGAGGTAAAATACTCGGCGGTTAACGATCAAAAAGTCCGCGAGTTATCCTTGAGACGGAATTAAACACATCTCAAGTTTTTGTTAAAAATCACAATCCCTTAAAAATATATCGAATCTCAATATGTTTAGTTCGATTATGACGAACCAAATTTTTAATACGAATAACCGTATATTAGATACCGAACTTGTTATCCCGAAAAAAATAAGAACGTTTTAAAGCTTTGGATACAACAAGTCATAAGAAGAAGTGCCTTTCAAATATTTGAAAATTTCTTTTAATGGCACTTTAATGAGATTCGTTGGGATAGTTTTTGAAATCGAGCATATAGACATAAGGCATATGGAATGTCGAGTCTATAGGAATAATACAAGAAGACATACCTCGAATTTGTTTGTCAACCGACATGCCTTTCTCAACCTTTGTCAATCTTTAGCCATAGAGGTTGAGATAGTTTTTCTTTCTTCAACGCCTAACTTCTTCAAGAGTTCTTTTGAAATATAACCATCTTCTTGGCATTGAATAATTTGAAGTCCAAGCGATAAATTGAGCTCCCCCATCATGCTCATTTCAAGTACACCTTGCATCAACTTGGAAAAATATCTTGCACAAATATTCATTAGTAGTACCAAAAATATTCTCATAAATATGCACAAGTAAACAATCTTGCCCTTTTTCAAAAACAAAGAGAGTAGTATCAACTTTACCTCTTGTAGAATCATTTAGCAAAAATAGCTAAGTCTATCAACCGTACAAGGCCTTTTTTTTTAAAAAAAATTGGCCTAGAATTTTAAACTCCGATAGACTTCTATATGAATAAAACCATTTAGAAAATTAACATCCATTTAGTAAAGCTTGAAATTTTCTTAAAACAAGAATGGGCAAGTAAAATGCAAATAACTTCTAAAAGAGCTATGAGTGCAAATATTACATCAAAATCATTACCTTCTTCTTGAAAATACCTTCGAGCTACTAACCTCGCCTTAGTTCGACCAATGTTGCCTTGGTCATCGAGATTGTTCCTAATACCCTTTTTATCTTCTTCATCACTATCATCATAGGGTATCCAATTGATCTAAGGTGTTCATAATAGAACATTTACATCCAAATATTTGGAGTACTTCATTTCTCATCTACACAACTTAACAAACTCATTAATGGCATCGCTTATATAAGCAAGAAAAAATAGCCCAAGTGTAAAAACATGCCTCAATCACAAAATATCTTGCATAGTAGAAATAGACACTATATATAGAGACCATGAAGCAAGAAACACATACTATGCTTTTAGAATATCATCAAGAGTCTAATAAATCATGCAAGTTCAAATAAGCTTAAGAAAGCTATAAAAGGTCTCTTTTGAAATTTGCAAATCCGATATCATATAGTTGAGACCTTATTTAAAAGAAGTATTTGAACAAGAGTTGACAAAGAAAATATGTGCAATCAAATATCGAATAGTGCCTTTCAAAAAATCTAAAAATCCTCTTAATGGCACTTGTATGAAACACTATGAGAAACAAGCACATAGGCATATGGCAATACACAAGTAAACGTACCTCGATAATTTATGCCTTTTCTTGACAAATAATGATGAAAATGGCCATTTGTGAAAATATGTAGATCCTACACAATTCTTAAAACAAATCTAGCACAAATCATAATGATAGAAGTGTAGGCTAAGAGATATCACAAGTAAGCTCATGCCATAAAAATCCATAAGAGATGATCAACACACTCTAGTCTACAAAAAATGCACAAGAGTTTTAAAAAAAAATCATATAAGGTCTTCTTTTTCAAAAATATTTTAAAAGCACAAATATATATTGAAGACCTTAATTAACAAAATAAATACTTGAAAACTCATTTGCAATATAGGCACAAATAAAAACATGCATACTAACTAGATAAAATGCATATTTTAAATGGGAGATACGGTTTACCAATTACGCCATTTCCATGGGTTGTCCGTTCCCATTGTTGATGATATCTTCCCCTTGAGAAGTCACTTTGTTGATGATGACTTCTTTGATTACTCCATTTCCAAAGTTTGTTGCCTTCCCATTGTTGATAGTCTCTTCTTCTTTGAAAATCATCTTGTTGATGATGTCTTTGCCATTTCAAGGATTGTGTTCTTCCCATTTTTGATTATATCCTCTTCTTGAAATTGGCTTTGTTTAAAATAGTTTCTCCTTCTTTGATCAAATGAAACGGTCATTTGATGTCTTCTTGGTGGTATAAATTTTCTACGATCATTATTTCACGTACCTAATATGACATTGTTTTGTGGTACCCTTATGTGTTTGGGTCCTTTGGGATTAGTCTTGAGACTTTTAGGTCTCCAACAATAATTGAGCTATTTCTAGCCCGACAAGTATTTACCGTATGACCCTTTTACCGCAATAAAAGCATGTAATAATTCTAGGAGCATAATGACCAACGTCTTAGAGACTTGATTCCTTTTCATGTGATTGACACCCTTGGAGCTTATGATCAAGTTCTAGTTTGAATTATCACAACAATCAACAATATTGGCCATCTTATCGGTACTCAAGTTGGATTTAGATAAATCATTTTTCAAGCAATTTATATCCTCAACAAGAGTACTATTTTCTTTCTCAAGGTTTCTAACCTTATCAAGAGTGGTGGTGTGAGCACATGATAGTGATTCATAGGAAGTAAATAAACTATCCTTATCATTTTTCAAAATATTGAATTCCTTTTTCAAATTTTTATACTTAACAAGCAAGCTTTGGAATTCATCTTGAAGATCATCAAAATCATTTTGCAAATCACTATAATCATTTTGAATAACAATATCATAAGAAGTAGAGGGCTTAAGACATACCTCATTTTCTTCATTGATGCCCATAAAACAATATTCAACTTCTTCATAATTGGAAGTTGTAGGAGGCTTATTCCTTAGATTTGAGCTTGTATGATCTTGAGAAGTAGATGCTTTTGTTTGACTCCTTTCATTTGCAAATACTCCATAGATGGCTTCTAATTTTTGCCATACTCCATGTGCCGACTTTATTCCTACAATATGTTCATATTCTAAATTAGTAAATGAACAATATAAAATATTTAAAGCCTTACCGTTTAGGAGATGATTTTCTTTTCTTCATCATTGAGCTTTTTGAAGCCTTTTGAGGTGTATGGTGTATCTTTCGTCGGAATGGATTCTCCATTAATGACGGTGTTCCAAATGTCGAACCCGCAACCTTGTAGATAGCATTCCATTCTTTCTTTCCAAAAATTAAAATTCTTGGAATCAAATAGTGGTGGCTTGGTGGTGGAGGTGCCGGAAAGATGAGCTTCGTTAAGTAGCCGTCGATCGTTTCTCTTCACTCGCGATGTGAAACGAGCTTGCCAAAGAGTTTGGCTTTGATACCACTTGTAAGTCCAAGCGGCTACGATAATCTAGAGGGGGGGTGAATAGATTATCTCCATCTTTTCGATATCGCCCTCTTTTTAAAACCGAATGCTCAAATACAATAATAAAGGTGCGGAATATAAACAACACACGTCGATTTAAAGAGGTTCAACCCACCTAGGGCCTAATCCTCTACCACCCCAAAGATATCCGGGATGGATTTCAAAGAAAAAGAATTTTATTAATTACCAAAATTAATACAAATTCAACTTACAACACCTTGAAGAGCACCACACTCTTCTTCAACAACACCTTTGGAGATTACCACAATCTCCCTTTGAAGATTACCACAATCTTCCGTCTTGAAGAGCACCGAACTCTCCAACACCACCTTTGGAGATTACCACAATCTCCTTTGAAGATTACCACAATCTTCCTTCAACCGCACCTTTGAAGATCACCACAATCTTCAATCTTGAAGAATACCAAATTCTTCAACACCTCAAGAGCACCACACTCTTGAAATACCTATCACCTAGATCACCCAAGTGTATTCTTACCACAAGAATACTCACAAGATATCTTGTGTTTGGTTGATGAATTACAATCAAGATTACACTTTGAAAAATATTACAACTCAAAAGTGCAAGTGTAATCAAGAATGAAAGCCTAGACCTCAAGATGTGAAAGTGATAGTACTTAGGCTATTACAACAAGAATGTTGAAATGAATAACAAAGATTATGTGCTTGTGATATCTCTTGTTGTTTGTGTCTCTCTTGTATTTGATCCCTCAAGCTTTCATCTATTTATAGGAGAGCCTTCAAATTTGAATTCCAACATAGGCTCCTCCAAAGGCTCCTCCAAAGGCTCCTCCAACATAGGCTCCTTCATGGGCTCCTCCATGTTTTCTTTTGTCTACAAATAAGACAAAGAGATTAAAATAAATATGGTTGTCTCATAAGGATACAAAAAATCGAGATTATAGAACAATCCCACATTTTAAGGAAGAATGGTCCGGCACAATTCGATTTATATTTTATTTTTTGTCAAACTAAAGGCGACCGGTCCGCACGAAATAGAGTTTGAACCATATAGCACCAAATTAACACAGGCGGCCGGTCGAAGTGCACCGACCGGTCGAGCCTATGTGCAACCGGTTGCAGACCGAACAATTTTGAGAGTTCTCAAGTTTACGCTTTCACGAAACTTGTTCCCGTGTACTGATCGCTGCCACGGTCACGACCGGTCGACCTCCTCAATGACAAGTTGTCCGATTTTTATCAAAAATAAACCTCAAGAAATACTCCAAAAATTCGTAAAAACATTTTAAACCGATTGGGAGTATTTAGGACAACATTAGAAATATAGTTTTGAAGAAATAAAACATTTACACAACAAGTGTTGTCCGATATAAATTCCAATAAATACTCCAAAAATAGTAGAAACATTTTAGATCAATTGGGAGTATTAGGACAACATAGTTTCAATGTAAAAACTTATTGTCTTAAAAACATAAAATGTGTTGTCCAATTTTTTTATCGAAAATAAACTTGATGAAATACTCCGAAAAATATTAAAACCCTTTTAAAACATTTAGGAGTATTTGGACAACCTTTAAAAACATTGTTTTGGTATAAAAACAAAATCATCAAAATCATGATAAAATCATTTATCAAACAATGGTGAGATTGGAGCTTTACGCGATATCCCGGATGATGCCACCGGGAAAGACGCCTCCCGGTGATGGAGGAACCGGTCTTGAGCTTTACTCATAGTCTAGTGACTTTGATATGCATTTATCCCGCTTACTTGTTTAAGGGGTGGTAGGATTCTCCCCATTGTTTAGAGCATGCTTTTGAACACTTAGACTTGTGTTTACTCTCTCTCTTTTCGAGAATATTATTCTCCGCTCGGGCAAGCAACTGTTAGTCCAAGTGGCTACGATAATCTAGAGGAGGGGTGAATAGATTATCTAGGTTTTTCAGATTTTGCCCTCTTTTTCGAAAAACTCAAGCAAAGATGAATTGCTAAGTGCGGAAATTAAACAGCACACTTCGATTTATAGAGGTTCAACCTACCTAGGGCCTAATCCTCTACCACCCCAGTATATCCGGGATGGATTTCAAAAAGAATTTTTTTTTATTAATTTACCAAAAACTAATACAACACCTTGAGGATTACCACAACCCTCTTTCACCACCTTGAGGATTACCACAACCCTCTTACAACACCTTTGAAGATTACCACAACCTTCAAACACCTATCACCTAGATCACCCAGTGTATTCTTACCACAAGAATACTCACAAGGATGTCTTGTGTTGAATGATGACCAAAATCAAGATTACAACTCAATAATGATTGATACAATATGAGTACAAGTGTAATCAAGAATTGAAAGCCTAGACCTCAAATTTGTGCAAGTGAAAGTGCTAAGGCTAATACAACAAGATATATGAAAGTGTTTGCTTGATTGCTCTTTGCTTGTGTAGAGTGTTGTATCTTGTTGCTTGAATGAAGCCTCTATTTATAGGAGAGGACTTGGCTTTCATTTCCGGACATAGGCTCCTCCTTGGGGAGTGATTTGCTGCAAAAGAAACCATTTAAAATCATCAATATAGTCATTAGAAATCAATCCCACAAAATAGGGAAAAGTCATGCTAAAATGCAACGGATAGTTTGGTTTGATAAACAAGGAGTGCGGCCGGTCACAAGCAGAGATAAGATTGAAATTGAATTCTGCTATTTTTACATAGGGTGACCGGTCGGATGGGGTGCGATCGGTCGCGCCTTTGACTATGACCGGTTGGGGTTGATAAAAAATGAAACAGAGAAGATCAACCAAAAGAGGAACTCCTAGGTACGGTCGCCGTGGGTCGACCAGTCGCTCTTCCTCTTCCTTTTTTTCTACGTCCCATTTTCTATTTCAAAACTCAACTCGAGTGCGGGTTACCCTGTAGGGGCGACCGGTCGAGCTCGAAACAAATGTGTTGTCTAATTTTTTATCAAAAATAAATTCCAAAAATACTCCAAAAACAAGAAAAACATTTTAAATCGATCGGAAGTATTTAGACAACATTTAGGGACATTGTTTTGGTTTAAAAACTCATTTGAATAAAATCGAACAAAATCATCAAAATCATGATAAAAACATTTATCTAACAAACTCCCCCTTTTTGATGATTACAAACCAAAACAATTTTCTCGAGGACGATTTTTGAAAACGAATAAATTTTCCGGTTTCACGAGTGAACTATTTTAAAAACATTCCATACAAAGCTCCCCTATCTATGAGTATATCAACAAAAGATTTTGCAAAAGCTAGAAGCACAAACTATAACAAGCTTATATAAGATGCATATAAACATCATAAGCTAAGAAGCTCCCCAAAAAGTACTTATAATCTTTTGCAATTGAGTCCATAATACAAGCCGTGGACTAGGTATACTTGGCTTTAGGAAGCCGTAGCTTATAGCTTTTATTACGAGCTTTTATTAGCTTCTTTTAGCTAACGAGCCAATATCATGTTTCTCCCCCTTTGGAATCATCAAAAAGAATGTTAGGATGATAAAAATATCATATAATTACATCAAAGTGCGCCAAAGAGACAGGTTTTTCAACCATTGAGCAATTTACGCTTAAAATCCAAGAAAATGGGAGAAATGTATCATGAGGAGTTCATACGCTCGTTTTATTTGCCAAAACATGATCTCAATAAGTTTGTAAGACTTTTGGAAGCAAGAGAATCATGTAGAAGTTGAAATTTTCATTGTGACATTTCATCGAACACTTTGTGGGCGTGAAAATTAAAAGAAGTTGTATATAGCCCTTGTAAATGATTCAAGCCAAAATTTAACATCACCAATTCACATCAAACATCATACAATACAACATAATAACTAAGCTCATCAAGATCATGTACAAAATATATCAAGAAATATACAAGAGAGTCATAAACTCAAGGGTTCAACCCAATTGAGCAAAGGAAGGAAAATTCTTACCATTTGATCGGAAAAGATGAGCTATGATGATGATAAACATGCTATATAAGGTCCAAGTTGTGAATTGATTGCGTGAAAACAAATTTTGAGTGAAATTTGTGTGAATTTGGCAAATGGGACGAAAAATGGCAAAAAGAAGTTAAAATAACGAATCTTTGAAAGACGAATCGGTTTTCATCCAAATTTTGGCTTAGGGCGGCCGGCCGATGTTGAGGGCGACCGATTGCCCTCAACCCTTTCATCCACTGTCTTGTCAAATTTATCAAAATCTGATTTTTCAACCAAAAATCCGATTTTTCGCCCTAAGTTTCAAAAACGTGCAAAATGTAAACGTAAACCTCATTCAATATGCATTATGCCTAACCGAGCTCGTATCGACGCAAAAAGTCTCGAAAGATAGCGGTTTTGTAAAAATGTCCGCTAATTGATCTTGAGATGGTACAAAAGATATCTCAATTTTTCGTTTAGAAACACAATCCCTTAGAAAATGATGTCGAATCTCAATATGTTTAGTACGGTTATGATGAACCGGATTTTGAGCAATATTTATAGCGGATATATTGTCAAAAAGATAGGTACATTTTCAAAAGAGCATTTGTAATCCGCTAAGGTTTGTTTCATCCAAAGAAGTTGAGTACAACAAAAAGTCATGGAAATATATTCGCTTCGGCCGTTGAAAGAGAAACACGTTTTACTTCTTTGAAAACCAAGAAACTAGGCAATCGCCTAAAAATTGACATGATCCTAAGTACTTTTCCGATCATCAATATTTCCCGTATAATCCGAATCACTATAACCTTTAAGAGAAAAATTTTCATTCTTTGGATAGAATAAACCATATTGAATGATGCCTTTCAAATATCGGAAAATCCTTTTAACGGCACTCATATGAGATTATTTGGGATTCCTTTGAAAACGAGCACATAGGCATACGACATGAAGAATGTCCGGTCTACTAGCGGTTAAATAAAGTAAACTACCAATCATACCTCGATACTTTGATTCATCCACGGACTTGCCTTTTTCATCTTTGTCAATTTTGACATTTGTTGCCATGGGAGTAGAGACGGTTCTTCCTTCTTCAATGCCGAACTTTTTCAAAAGTTCTTTTGTATATTTTGATTGCGAAATGTATATGCCTTCTTGACATTGCTTAATTTGGAGTCCAAGAAAGAAGTTGAGCTCCCCCATCATACTCATCTCAAATTCACCTTGCATCAATTTAGAGAATTTCTTGCACAAAGAATCATTAGTAGCACCAAAGATAATATCATCAACATAAATTTGCACAAGTAAGCAATCTTGCCCTTTTTCAAAAACAAAGAGAGTTGTATCAACTTTACCTCTTATAAAACCATTTTGCAAAAGAAAAGAGCTAAGTCTATCATACCATGCACGGGGTGCTTGCTTTAAACCATACAAGGCCTTTTTAAGTTTATAAACATCATTAGGCCTAGAAAATTTTCAAACCCCGGAGGTTGTTTTACATAGACTTCTTCTTGAATATACCATTTAAGAAAGCGGATTTAACATCCATTTGGTAAAGTTTGAAATTTTTAAAACAAGAATAGGCAAGTAAAATACGAATAGCTTCTAAACGTGCTACGGTGCAAAAGTTTTATCATAGTCAATACCTTCTTCTTGACAATACCCTTGAGCTACTAACCTTGCCTTATTTCGAACAATGTTGCCTTGATCATAAAGTTTGTTCCGGAATACCCATTTTGTACCAATAATGGTTTGAGATGGAGGACAAGGTACCAATTCCCATACATCATTTCTTTCAAATTGATTCAACTCCTCTTGTATCTTTAGGAACCAATCCTCATCCTCAATAGCCTCCTTAGCATTTTTAGGCTCCTTTTGAGAGATAAGAGCTTTCTCGGCAAATTTTGTCCCGGTCATCATTTTGTCAAGGGGATCACCAATAATAAGATCTTTTAGGTGATCTCCTTAAATTTTAATGCAACAAAGATCCGAGTATCACCTCTATCTTCTTGAGGACCATTTGAAGTGGACGGTTGATCATTTGATGTAGACGGTTGATCATCAACATGAACAATTGGTTCAATAATATCCTCTTCATCACTTTCATCATTGGGTATTTTTTCAACACCCGAAGCTTTATTGAATTTGACATGGATGGATTCTTCAACAACTCCACTAGTCTTATTGTACACCCGATATGCTTTGCTTTTTGTTGAATATCCCATAAATATCCCTTCATCGGCCTTAGGATCAAGTTTGTCCAATTGATCCTTGGTATTCAAAATAAAGCATTTACAACCAAATATCTTGAAATAACTAATATTTGGAGTTCTACCTTTCCAAAGCTCATATGGAGTTTTATTCATTTTAGGATGGATATAAACTCGATTAATGACATAGCAAGCGGTACTTACGGCTTCGCCCAAAATATTTTGGAAGTGAAAATTCATTGAGCATGGACCGACTCATCTTTTGTAATGTCCAATTTTTCCTTTCGGCTACTCCATTTTATTGAGGTGTCCTTGGAGCCGAAAAATTATGAGCATATCCTTTGGTTTCACAAAAAGTCTAAATTCACCATCAAATTCTCCACCTCAATCGCTTGAATAGACTTAATAGTATCTTCCTTTTCATTCTCAATAAGTCTACACAACTTAACAAACTCATTAACGGCATCGCTTTTATTGGTAAGAAAAAGAGGCCAAGTATATCTAGAAAAATCATCGACAATAACGAAAGTGTAATGTTTTCCACTTAGACTTGCCATACCAATATCCCCATACAAATCAAGGTGAAGTAGTTGTAGGGGTTTGGTTGTGGAAATTTCATTTTGGGCTTAAAACTACTTTTAACTAATTTGTTCTTTTGACAAGTGTCACATAAGCCAAGATTTTCAAAATTCAATTTGGGTAGTCCTTTCACATGTTGGTTTTTGTAAATATTTTTCAAATTCTTGTATCCAACATGTCCAAGTCGCCTATGCCATAAACTAGTTAAATCATTATTGGCGACTAAACAAGAAATATTTTGACTGACCAAATCACTTGTATAAATTTTGTAAAGATTGCCTTTTCTATTTGCTTCACAAATAGTTTCACCATTTTTAAGTATAAGGCATTTTTCTTTATTGAAGGAAACATCATAATTTGAATCACAAAGTTGGCTAACACTTATCAAATTAAACTTAAGCCCTTCTACTAAAAGAACATTACTAAGAGAGAAAAAAGAGTTACCAATTTCTCCATTTCCAAGAATTCTTCCTTTGCCATTGCCGAACATGACCATACCCTCTTCTTGGAGCTTGATGTTGGTAAAAAGTTCTCTCCTCCCGATCATATGGCGTGAACATCCGCTGTCCACGAGCCATTTTGAATCTTCCATTGTTGTTATAGCCCCTATTACCTACAAAATAATTTCTTTTAGGTACCCTATAATTTTGGGGTCCAAGGGGTTAGTCTTGAGACCTTTGGGTCTCCAAACATGTCTAGAGCTATTTCTCAATTTGCAATTATTAGCATAATGTCCAACTTTGCCATAATAAAAGCAAGTAGGAGTATTAGAACTATTAGCACGTACAAAAGTCGGACCTTGGTTATTTTTCTTAAAAACACTTTGAAATGGCTTATAACCAAGTCCCATTCGAATGCTCACCTCTTTGTGCATCTAAAATTTTTGTCACTTTATCCGTGCTTATGTTGAAACGATGCACATCATTTTTCAAACATTCAATATCTTTTGTGAGCAATTCCTTTTCGGTTTCAAGAGAGTGAACTCTAGTAAGAGTAAGAGTATGAGCTTTGTCTAGAGATTCATAAGAGGTAAATAATTTTTCTTTTTCAACCTTAAGCTCCTTATGCTCCTTTTTCAAATTTTTGTATTTAACAATTAAATTTTGAAACTCAATTTGCAATTCATCAAAATCACATTGCAAGTCATCAACTATGGAGGAAGTAGACGAATTAGAGCGTACCTCATTATTCTCATCGTCTATGGCCATGAGACCATGTTCAGTTTCTCCTTCCTCGTTGGTTGTTTCGAGTAGTTCATCCCACGTTTTGACCTCCGCATTTAGAGCCTTCTTTTTCGTGAAAGGCTTCCTTTCTTTTGCTCCTTTTCATCGAGCTTTGGGCAATCGGCAATGAAGTGCCCGGTTTTCCGCATTTAAAGCAAGCATTATCTCTTGGTTTTCTTGCTTCATTTTTATTCACAAATTTTGCAAATTTTCTAACAAGTGCGGCCGTCTCCTCATCATCATCATCATTATCATAGTATACATTATTAGAAGAAGAAGTAAGACCTTTAGGAATAATTTGCATACCCGATTGATTTATGGATGGTTTGGAATTTTTCCTCTCCTTGAGATAGACTTCATAGATGAGGAGATTTCCAATAAGCTCGTCAAACTTGAGTGTCTCAAGGTTTTGTACCTCCGTGATTGCCGTTACTTTTTCGGACCATGAGACGGAAGAGCATTCAATACCTTAGTCACCTTGTCTTCTTCGGAGATGATTTTACCGAGGCCACAAGAGGATTGACAATATTGTCAAGCCTTTCCACCATCTTGGAGATGTTTTCACCATCATGCATGTTAAAGTTTTCAAAGTCTTTAACAAGCATGGTCTTTCTTGCTTGCTTGACCTTCTTGGTCCCTTCATAGATTGTCTCCAATTTTTCCCAAACCTCATGTGCCGACCTTATGCCTCTAATGCGATTGTACTCGGTGGCGGTAAGAGAACAATGCAAAATATTTAAGGCCTTACCGTTTAGAGAAAAAGCCTTTTTGTCATTTTCATAGAACTCCTTGAAAGGTTTAGGAGCCGAGGTGCCATCCTCCGATTTCTTGGTTGGTTGATCAACTCCTTCAATGACCACATTCCAAATGTCGAACCCACCCTTGTAGGAAGCACTCCATACGGTCTTTCCAAAATGCGTAGTTGTTGGCGTCAAATAGTGGTGGCTTGTTGGTGGAGGCGCTGGTGGTGAGATGAGCATCATTTGTAGCCATGGATCTTTCCTCTTTACTCGAACGAGCTAGCTAAAAGAGTTTGGCTTTGTTACCACTTGTTAGTCCAAGTGGCTACGATAATCTAGAGGGGGGGTGAATAGATTATCTCGGTTTTTCAGATTTTGCCCTCTTTTTCGAAAAACTCAAGCAGAGATGAAATGATAAGTGCGGAAATTAAATAGCACACTTCGATTTATAGAGGTTCAACCCACCTAGAGCCTAATCCTCTACCACCCCAGTATATCCGGGATGGATTTCAAAAATAAATTTTTTTTTATTAATTTACCAAAAATTAATACAACACCTTGAGGATTACCACAACCCTCTTTCACCACCTTGAGGATTACCACAACCCTCTTACAACACCTTTGAAGATTACCACAACCTTCAAACACCTATCACCTAGATCACCCAAGTGTATTCTTACCACAAGAATACTCACAAGGATGTCTTGTGTTGATTGATGACCAAAATCAAGATTACAACTCAATAATGATTGATACAATATGAGTACAAGTGTAATCAAGAATTGAAAGCCTAGACCTCAAATTTGTGCAAGTGAAAGTGCTAAGGAAAATACAACAAGATATATGAAAGTGTTTGCTTGATTGCTCTTTTTGCTTGTGTAGAGTGTTGTATCTTGTTGCTTGAATGAAACCTCTATTTATAAGAGAGGACTTGGCTTTCATTTCCTGGACATAGGTTCCTCCTTGGGGAGTGATTTGCTGCAAAAGAAACCATTTAAAATCATCAATATAGTTAGTTAGAAATCAATCCTACAAAATAGGGAAAAGTCATTCAAAAATACAACGGATAGTTTGTCGATAAACAAGTGGGCGACCGTCACTGTCACAAGCAGAGATAATATTGAAATGAATTCCTACTATTTTTACACAGGGTGACTGGTCGGAGGGGGTGCATGATGGTCGTCGCCTTGACTATGACCGGTTAGGGTTGATAAAAAAAAAAACAGAAAGATCAACCAAAAGAGGAACTCCTATGTACTGCCGCCCTCACCGGTCGACCGTCGGCCGCCTTCCTCTTTTTTTTTTCTACGTCCCATTTTCTGTTTCAAAACTCAACTCGTGCGGGTTGCCATGTAGGGCGACCGGTCGAGCTCTGAAGCAAATGTGTTGTCTAATTTTTTATCGAAAATAAACTCCAAAAATACTCCAAAAAACAAGAAAAACATTTTAATCGATCGGAAGTATTTAGACAACATTTAGGGACATTGTTTTGGTTTAAAAAGTCATTTGAACAAAATCGAACAAAATCATCAAAATCATGATAAAAACATTTATCTAACAGCAACTTGCTTCCAGATATCGCTTGATCATTTTTCCACAGCATTTTGTTTATATGTTGAATTTTAGTAATCTACTTGATAGGGGGCCAAGAATAACAAAGTTTTATTTCTCTAAGGGCATTCCCCAAAGGCCTCGGGTGGTGTCGATTCCTCCTTGAAGGCCTTCATTGAGAGGCCCCGAATAGCATAATGCTACCTTACTAAGGGCATTAATGAGGGGCCCTGGATAGCGTATAGCTACCTCACTATGGGAGACCCTCGCGAACCTTGGATAGTGTGAAGCTACATCACTATGGGTATTAATGAGGGGCCTTGGATAGCGTGAAGATACCTCACTATGGGCGAACCCCGAGAACCTTGGATAGTGTAAAGCTACCTCACTATGGGTATTAATGAGGGGCTCTGAATAACAAGAAGCTACCTCACTATGGGCGACCTTTAGGATCCCTTGATAGCGTGAAACTACCTCTTTATGGGTATTAATGAGCAGCCCTGGATAGTGTGATGCTACCTCACTATGGGTGACCCCTGGGAATCCTAGATAGCGTGAAGCTACCTCACTATGGGTATTAATGAGGGGCCTTAGATAGTGTGAAGCTACCTCACTATGGGCAACCCCTAGTGTCCCTGTGACTCGAATGTTTGTTGATTATCTTCAGGGGAATCCCCATTCATAAGTTATTAGTTATCATTCATGTAAATGTGCTGCACATATCTGGATAGAAAACAAGAACTTTATTCATACTTTAATTATCTCGATGAAGAGAAATATGTAAATACTCGGCTCGCAGGCCGAAAATGTAAACTAAGTAGTCTGGCATCTTAAGAGATGCTAAATAAAGAAAGCATGAATAAAATATTGAAGCCTCCTGGAGGGGGTCTAGGTGCACTAAAGGCTGGAGAATGGGGGAGTTCAAACTCCTCTTATTTCTCTACTTGGTTGCCGCTTTCTGCTTCGGTCCCCCTAAAATAACATTAATTATTACTGCGATATTTGGGTTTTTCCACTCTTCTGGGTGTTTCTCCGGACGACGGGGAGATAGGGGTGAATCATGCTCCTGCTTTCCGGGATCCTTGCGCAATTTGTGCTGATCCACGAAGTCTTTTAGGTAGCCTCTTTAGATTAAGTTCTCGATATCCTTTTTCAGATGGAAACACCTTTCCGTAGCAATCCCTTTATCTCAATGGAAATGGCAATATTTATCGGATTGAGCTCTTTTGGGGTTGTCCCTCATCTCTTTGGGAGGGTATATGATTCCTTGCCTTTGGGGCGCATACATGACTTCAACTAGGGGTTCATTCAACGGAGTGTACTTATGTTTGACTTTTGTTCTGCTCGAGTCTTTCTTGTTGTCCCTCTTGGGACTCGATTTTTCTTCTTCTCTTGTCTCTCTCTTTTGGCCTAAACCAGGCTTGGTGGCTTCTTCCACCTGAATATGCTTCTCGGCCTGGTCAAGTAACTCTTCGAAAGAGGCATGAGGTTTTCCCGCTATGGACTCCTTAAATCTTCCTTGATGGAGGTTATGTTGCAAAATCCCCGACAGAGTTTCATGTTGAACATTGGCTACTTCATTGACCCCTTCCACAAATCGCTTCATAGCTTCTTAGGGGCTCATCCTCCTTCTGCTTGATCTGGAAAAGATTTGCAATGGTCTTCAGACATTTCCAATTGATGGAGAATTGATGCATGAAGATACCAATGAGCTTGTCCATCCCGTCAATAGGCCTGACCGGGAGTTAGTTGGACCATGAGAGAGCTCGTTTTGTCGGGTGGTCTTGAAAATCTTGCAATAGACCGTGTCTGTCATGTCGTACAAGTCGACCTTAGCGTAAAACTTGTCCAAGTGTTCGTGTGGGTCTCCCATTCCATCGTACTTCTGGAGATTGGAATTCTTTATCCCCAAAGGGGGAGAGGCTCCGATAGCACGCTTGGGTCAAGAGACTTCTTTTATCACGGTTGTTGCCCGGAGTTGGCTTGGCTAACATGGGAGCTCTCGACTCACCCGTTTGAGGGTGATCGCACGCCCATGGGGGGTTAAGGCCGGTGCCTCGGGGCATTCCTTGTCGTTGGCCCTCCATCCTCTATTAGATCATCCCCTAGCCCGGGGTTGTCATTCTCACCTACTCGTCCCATGAAGTGTCGATTATTGTCCGCCGGTGGAGCATGGTGTGGGGAGTACTCCAGCTGCGACTGCTTGTTCTCTTAATACGTCTTGGGATGCTTTCCGGGCAGTCTCTTTCAACAAAGCTTGTAAGGCTTCTCGGGTCAAGCGTACTTCCTCCCCCATGGGAGGAGGGGGAGGCGAATGACGCTCTGGCTCCCGAGGGGGTCTTGCTCCTTTTGCTCCAGCTTCCGCATTCCTGGAGTTAGTATCCATTGCATGGGATTGTGTTTGTATTCTCGTGTTTCGACCGACTTCCCATAGACGATGATGCAAAAATACTTACAACCCACTCCAAGTTGAGATGCTCTGGGTTGAGGGATCTGAATCCAATTTGCTAAGTACTCCAAGAGGGGGAACCGGCCTGCAATACGCAAACAGGGTTAGAAGTGCCCCGGTGAAGCCCCTCCGATGCTTAAGTCAGCGAAGTGTAGGGAAATAATCCAGAGCTAATTAATTAGCAATTGAAATGTACTTAATGAAAGATTAACTAAGGAGGGGCTATTTATACCTGGCCAGGTGGGCCTGTTAAGGCTATGCGAGCCTATTAAGACTACGTAGGCCTATTAAGGCTCTATCAATGTGCTGGCTTGAATATTAATTTCTGTAGCCCAGTAATAATATAAAAATAATGCATTTAAATATGAAAAAGAATAATTATATTTTTACCCCACAACATCCCAATTTTATCATAAATTATTATGAATGGAGCGGCTTGGTTGAGGTAGTACGGATGGTTTTTCAAAATTTTTGATCACAAAAACAAAGAAGAAAAAAAGCAGTTATTGAGTTGAGTGCCATGAAAATATATTGGCCCGACCGCCTTGGAGTCAAACTAGCGAGCCCTCCGCCTACTGCAGCGTGGTCGTCTCCATAGCCCGTGCAAATTCCAATTTACAAGACCTTTCTTTATATTACCCACTCATTTCCACACAAAAATTAATTTTACTTCTGTTTTATGTGCTTTATGTTTCGGCACCCTTTTTCTACACGCATAATTTCAAAATCCCAATGAAAAACACATTAAAGAAATTCATTATGTACAAGTTTTGTGTATTGCGTACGCACTCAATAACATGACCACATAATAATGTGCAAAATAATAATAATAATAGCTTTGAAAGAAAATAGGACAAAAAAATGTGAAGCATGGTGGCAAAGGCAAACCCCTTTGCAGTCACAAGCAAACATCCCATTTTTTTTTATTTTTTTATTTTTTTTTTTGATAACTCGAACTTCCGTGCTTACGCCCGACTATGCTGAGGACAACAGACTCGGCTCCTCATTGCTGCCGCCAAGGTAAACCGCAGATGTGCACGCACCGCCAATGTTCTGACGGGGTCTGGCGACGTACAACCAGATCCTCCTGGTAAAGAGAACAATTATGTTCGACCCCCAATCTACTAATAACGATCTCTCCCGAATCGAACCCACACGGATGTTATTCAAGATGAGTTCCCACCAAATCTTCACTACCGCTTATGCCCCGGGAGCAATTTGATGGAGCAGGATATGAACCCCGACGACCTCCACCCCACAAACAATTTGATGGAGCGGGGATTTTAACCCCTAACCTCCATCCCACAATCAATGGTGGCCAGGGGGCTAAGCCACCTGTTACAAACATCCCATTCTTTTAATTATCTCTCGTACAACTATACTAGTTGCTAAACCTAGATCTTGCAAGTCTACCTGTTAGTAATTGGTATGACATTAAGAAGTTAGTTTTGCTTTATCATAATTATTGCTTTTTGGACATATATGGGGGACCTCTTTAAAAGTGCCAGCAAGTGCAATTTAGTAATTAATTAACAAGGTGTTGGGCAAAATTTATTTTAAAACATCTTTCGATCTCTATATATATAAAGCCAGGGGACGGACGCAAATTGCGTTCTTGGGGCGAAATCCGGGGCGGTCTTGAGGTGGCACAGATGGTGTCGCCGACAGAGGCCCTCCTACGAGGACCCCAAGTTTTTTTATATATGTATATATACAATCAATGGCGGAGATAGGGGCCAACCTGGCTCCTCCATTTTTTTAAAAAAAAAAAAATTACTAGGTAAATTTTTCAAATTTTTTTAGTTAATATTTATTTGTATTTGTTTATCAAGCCCATTTCTTTCTTGATCACCACCCGTAATAATCCCTAGATACGCCATTATATAATGGCATATCTAGGAATTATTAAGTAGGCAGGCCGATACACCTAAATTGGAATGGGCCGATAAAAAAACTAAAAAAAAAATACACATAAATATTAACTAAGATTTTTAAAAAAATACCTTTTTTTTAAAAAAGAGGGTGCGAGCCCGGTTGGCCTCCTCTTATCTCCGCGATTGTATATATATTATTTATTGCTCTAGGTCCCTTGAAACCTTGGGCCACCTGGCTCCTCAAAATCAAATCTAATATAAATAAAAATAAAACATACAAGCTTTTATAACAAAATTACATGAAAATTTGGGGAAGGAGGGGCAAAATATGTTGGCTTACATTTTTATATACTATATTAATTTATTAAATAATATATTATAGGGGTTCAATCGCAAGACGAGGGGGTTGCCGCCACCAGCCCCCTTGGGTCCGTCCCTCGTATAAAGCTTATAACTTATAAGATGTTAGTAATGTCGTTGGAGTAGATCGAGTTAATTAACGATATTAAAAATAATTACTCTTTTTTAGTTTTAATTAGTAGCTTAAAGATCCTAAATATTTTAAAATATATTTTGAAGAGGTTATCATATGTTTAGCCGACACCAGCCAAGTCTAATCTATGTTCTAAAGACGAGCTTAATTTAAAGTGATTTGTGTGAATATTAGATAGGACCATCCAAAGATACTATGATACTACTAGAAATAAGGCCATAACCCATCATTGTATTAGCGACGACATAATAACAATCTACGACTTGACATCTAGTGGTTAATTACTTGACATCTAGTCGTTAATAACAATCTTTAGTGATGGCATGTCATCGTTAATGGCCTGACCTCCATAACAATTTTAAAAATACGGGTCTTTAATACCTCTAGTGACGAATTATAAAAAAAATCGCGGTGCGATCATTAGTGATTTGCACGTCGCTAAAGTATTTGTGACACCATCAAATGGCGTAGCAAGGAATAAAACGAGTGGACCAATACACAAATTGGGTTGGGCGGATAAAAATTAAAAAAATATATATATAAATAAAATAAAATACTATTTAAAAAAAGGGAAGGCCGAGCGGGCCCGATCGCCCCCTAGTCGCGCCAATAACAGCGTCATGTGGTTACAAATATTATTTTATTTGTGACATTTTATTGCGACCACCTTGTTGCGTCAACTACTATTTAGTGATGATTCCGGGCACTTCTCCCCCCTCCCGACATTTTAAGAAAAGAAAATTCTATGTAATATTTTTATAAAAAAATATTATTTAATTTTTATATAATTTTTCTTTTAATTTTTTATCCTTTACCCCCAATTTCAATTATCGGTCCATTCCCATTTTATTCTTGACTACATCATTGATTTCGGGTCATTAGCAACGACATTACGCTATTTCTAATAGTGTGATGACTCATTCTTGTAATAAAAGATTTCATCATTTAGAAGAACAAGATTGCAGGTTGTACAGCAGTACATGTATTCAATCTCTCTCTCTTCCACACACTAAATAGAATAGGGATTGAATTAAGTGCAAAATGACAGTTGTTAAAGTGAATTTAATTTGACAGCCAATTAATTAATGGCAGCTTTGAAGTTGAAAAAGTTGTAGCTCCAGTTTAGGTGGTTTCAGACACCATCCTGACCGTCGCCCGACATTTGTGCTCTCCGCTTCTATATATACACTCACACATACATCACATGTAATAAACACAACACCATATACACACCCTTCTTAATTTTTTTCTCGCTTCCCCGTACGTTGTATCATTTCAACTCACTACCACACATCATCACACTATAATTATTACTAATTCTTACCCAAAAAAAAAAGAGAAGAAAAAAAGATTGAGAGAGAGAGAAAATGAGCAGCTTTGATTCTCAAAGGCAAGAATTGTTAAAGAGGATGTGGCAAGAAAGGAGATTAACAGCCAAAGATGAAAAATTAAACAATACTGCAAATCTTGGACCTTTCAATAATTCTTCAAACCCTAAAAAACTTTCGCCCACTTTTTCCGGCGGGTTTGACGACGACCTTGTCTCGGCGGTGGTTCCGGCGGTGACGGTGGTGCTGGAGGGCAGATCCATCTGCCACCGCATCAGCCTCCACAAACACGGCAACTATCAGAGCTTGGCCAGAGCTCTCAGGCAGATGTTTGTGGATATTATTGGAGATCATCATCATAATAATAATAATAATAATTATGATAGTAGTGTTGTTGATCTTTCGAATGCTGTTCCGGGGTATCTTATTGCGTATGAAGACATGGAAAATGATCTTCTTTTAGTTGGTGATTTAAATTGGAAGTAAGCTAGCTAGTAACAATATATATATTTATATTCATGTGTTTTTTTTAGCAACATATATAGATTTTTTTGCAGAGTTTTTGAGTTATCGGGAGTGTTTGCAGTAACAAAACGAAAAATGATTCTTTGCTTTTTGCTCGAAAAAAATCACTTTTTAGTATTTCCAAATATCAATTTCTGTTTTCGATTCTACTTCATTTAAACATAATTTAAAAGTATGGAAATATGTGTTTTAGAGATTTCAAATTCTGCTTCTAGATTGACTTTTGCAAACAAATAAGTATTTTTACAACTTGTTCACCAAACAATTTCAATTTATGGTTCTCAACTTCCGATTCTATTACAATATCAATTTCTGATTTTTAATTATTTTTACTTCTTCCTGCTACAATAAATCACTTTTTCTAAAATCGTAAGTTTTTGCAAATACTCCCATTGTATTATGAGTTTTTATGTTTTTGTTTGTTTGAACTTTGCAGGGATTTTGTTAGGGTGGCTAAGAGAATCAGAATACTGCCGGCAAAGGCTAAATCAAGGAAGCAGAAACCGGATTTAATAAATTGATTGTGTTGGTAATATTGCTGATCGATGAGAATAGTGTTAGGGGTCATGTTAATCCCAGTGTATTTTCTAGTGGATCTTTTGGTGGAGAGCTTGCTGAACTAATTATGGTGGCAATGAAAATCAAATATGTCATTCAATTTTTCATTTTAATGTAATTCACCTTTTTTAATAATTTCTACTTCCCTTTATTTATCTATGTATTAATTTAAATAAGTTTTGAAAAACAATCAAATTCATAATTTTTGAAAAACATTAATCAACTAATTAACAACTATTAATAATAACAAATATTACACTATTATAATAACATATAAATATTTGTACTTGCGATGGGATTTGAGCTTAACACCACGTTAAATCTAATTTTGTGCCTGAAGGATTTGGTAATGGCCATAAGATTTGGCTAATTTGATCTATGGCAAATGACACGGACTTTTGCAAAACTAGGATGGATTGGGTGGGTTTTAAGATTTTAAGTGTAGGCGTTCCTTGTATTGGCGCCTATAAAGCAAAGTCCCTTGGGGATGGCGCCCGCTCTCCCATTTTTTTTTTTCCTCGACACAAGAAGCGCTAGTTTGACCGGCGCCTACTACTTTGTTTTTTTTTTTTTTTAGCTTTTGAAAACTAATTTAAAATATTAAATAAATTCATAATTTTTAGATAACTAGAATGTGAAATATTCTTGAATGAAAATGCAATCAACCGCTACGCGAACAATCAAAACAATGCACGATCAATCTTGGCATGAAGAAGAAATTTGTTGCTTAACATTATGCCGTGATGGCAAGTAGCATAGAGGTGAGCCAACAAGTTGCTTGAGTTATATAAGTTCCGATTGTTCGCGAATCGTATAAAGAGTATAATTGGGAAATTTGAAGACCTACTCCATTTTTATTCTTATTTGTAATATATATTCGAATATATATGAATCAATTTGAATATTTTTATTCAAAATTCTAATATATCTTTATTGTTGGAAGATAATGTGTTTTCTTGATTTTTTTCAATTTTGGTTTACTACAAAATCATTAACACTTATTTATACAAAGACCACTTTAAAAAAAAAATTATACGAAGACAACTCTCTAACAAATGGCTTTGATTTATTTGATTTAATCGTAATATTCCATTTACTAGAATAGTCTAAAACGATATGTAATATTTTAAAATTAGATATCGTGCATTGTTTTGATTGTTCGCGATCGGTTGATTGCGTTTTCATTCATAATATTTTCACTTTCTAGTTATTCGAAAATTTTGTATTTCTTTAATATTTAAAATTAATTTTCAAAATTAAAAAAATAAAAAAAAGAGGTAATAGGCGGCCAAACCGCGCCTCTGTGTGTTAGAATAAAAAAAAAAAAAAAGATGTCGCAGACGCCCTGGGGATGGCGCCGCTTTGTAGGCACCAATACAAGGGGTGCCTACACATAATATCTCAAAACCCTCCCAATTCACCCCAATTTCGTAAAAGTGTGTGGCAAATGCCACTGACTGTCAAATTAGCCGTAAGATTTCTCATTATGTAATTCATATCCCTGGCACAATAGTACACATCATATGTAAATGTTGTAGTGTGAGTGTTATATTAATTTTTATTGTTTGAGGGGTACAATAGAGGGGGAACACACACTCATACGTAGGGGTGACAATTCTTGGCACCACACGAAAATGTTACCAAAAAAATGGGTTATAGTGTTTAGCCTTATCGTATTCGTGTCCATATCGTGTCCACACAATAAGAATACAAAAACTTCAGATCGTATTCGTAAACACAATAAAAATAACAGATAGAAGGTTAACCTACTAACGACCAGACGTTAATATGTTAATGACACGATAAGGACACAATAATGATATGTTTACCCTGTTAGTGACACAATAGTGACCACGATAAGAACACGATAAGGACACGATAATGACATGTTTACTTGTTAGTGACACGGTATTAGCACGATAATGAAATGTTTATCTAAAAAGACACGATAACTTAATATTTTTGTATCGTTTATTGTCGTGTAATACCGTACCATATCGTGTAATTTTCTATTATATATTAACGTGCATATCAAGTTCGTATTATTATTTTTACTTACCATGTCAAATCATGTTGTGTCGTATAATTTCGCGTTCGTATGAACAAATTCTTATCATGTCGTGTTTGTGTTTGACCTTTTCGTGTCATTATCGTGTCGGTAAGAAACACGACACGATTACGCGATGCCACCTCTACTCATGCGTGACTTACCCTGCACCAATTGTCCTAAAATCACAAGTTTCTACCATTGAAGCACAAAGTTGACCCGAGTGTTACAATTTTTTTTTTTTTTTTGATAGCCTTAGTGTTACATTAGATATGGATAAATTATATTTTTAGTTTTTGGATGCAAATCTTTTTACGAAATGTTCATTACATTATTAAAAAATATTAAGAGACAATAATTTACTTTAACAACATTAAAAAACTCTCATTCATTTAAAAAGATTTTACTTTAACAACAAACATGATCAACAAATTACTACCAAATACAACTGTTAAAACGAGTCCGGCTCGGCCGACCCGGTAAAAAGACCGAGCTGAGCTTCATTATTAGAGGCCTGAAATGAATCGGGCCTATATTTGACCTGACCCATGCGGCCCGAAACACCGGATCAGTCCGGCCGGCACGATTTTTTTATGTGTATTTTCATGGGCATAGGTTCTGCTCCAAAAATAGTTATATGATCACTGTTTGGCCCGCCCCGCTTTTCCCTTTGGCCCAGCGGGCCGACATCAGACTGACTCGGCCTGGCCCGTTTGACAACTCTACTACCAAATAACATGAAAAATTTAACATACATTTTTTTATCGAAAAATCTTGAGGTATCAATTTTACTACTTTTTAATTGAGTGAATTTCATAATAGGGTCCAAACGTAAGAAAATCTATCATTTTAAGAAACAAAATTTCAACCTTCTCAAATTAAGACCCAATTTTTATTTTTTTCTCAAATTGGGCTCTCCCTCAAATTTTGGGTTTTCGCTTCAAGACCCAATTTTTATTTTTTTTTTCTCAAACATGTCCCTCCCCCAAATTTTGGGTTCTCCTTCAAGTTTTAGAATTTAACAAAAAGAGAAATATTAGTATAATTTATCACGTCAACCACAAAATTATTTTTCTTCCTCTTTTCGTTTTTCCGCTCATTATTTTTTACCTGATCCATACTTATTATCAATTTTGTTTAACGTGTAGAAACCAAGATCTATAAATATAAATGTATGTAGCTAACAAGCTGAAAAAAGCCGTAAAAATATTTATCGGTTACTAAAAAAAATAAGATATACCAATTAGTAATATATTTTTTAGTTACTAAAAAAAATAAGATATCCAAATTATGATTGAATTTTACAGTTTGAAATAATTATCGATTAGGAAAAAATGAATGAGAAAAAAAATAAAAAGAGAAAGAAAATTAACTTTTGTGGCCGTGTGATAGATTAAGTTAATATTTCTCTTTGAGTAGGTCTCTTGTGGGACCATCTTACGGATCCTACAGCCCACCCACCCACTCGCCCGCGGATCCTCTGACCCCTACACCCACTCACACACCCGCCCGCCCGCCCCACTCGCACCGCTTATTTAAAAAAAAACCCGTTGGCCGCCGCTAGATTGGAATCGAACACGCGACCTATACATGTTTAAGGTGGTGTTCTACCACTACACCACTAGTGTTTTGTTGTGTAATTTTAGTGTAACCATGTATATAAAGTCATTCATAAATACGTCTGGTGAATTGAATAAAAATTAAAAACGCTTCTATATGAAGAGGCTAAGAATCGAACCCAAGTCTATTAAAAAACATGATACATTATCTCAATAAATGGATACTTATAAAAGTGTTACTTTAACTACATCATATTTATATTTTATTTTTCCTCTTTTTTTCTTCTTAGTCCAGAGTCAGTATTAAGAAATCGATACTTTATCTCAACAAACGGATAATTTTACTTATAAAAGTGTTATTTTTACTATATCATATTTATTTTTTTATGTTTTCTACTTTCCTTCATTTCTAATTTGTGACTATATGAAAAAAACATGATACTTTATCTAAAAACAATAGATACTTTAATGTATAAAAGTGTTACTTTAACTCATTATATATTTATATATATTTATTGTAATATATTCATAGTTTGTGACTATATTAAAAAATATGTTACTTTATCTCAAAAAACAAATATTTTTACTTATAAAAGTATTACTTTAACTCTATCATATTTATTATTCATCTTTCTCTCGTATTTATTATTAAAAATGTAATACTTTATTTAAAAAATAGATATTTTTACTCATAAAGGTGTTACTTTAACTCGATATATTTATTTGTCCTTCAATTTTATGTAATCATAATCATGGCTATATTAAAAATATGATATTTTATCTAAAATAACCAATACTTTTTCGCATAAAATCATATTTTAATCGAGGAAGAAAAATAAAAAAAACAAAAACAAAAAGGCAGAAAGTCGTTGTTGACCCGCGGACCTGTCAACGAGATTCGAATCCATCGGTCAAATAGGATCCGTCTTACTGATTGAAACCCGTAAGACGATCCTATATGAGTTTTTGCCTTTCTCTTTTTGTTAAATTTTAAACTTGAATTGAGAGCCCAAAATTTAGGGGAGCGCCTGATTTGAGAAAAAATAAAAATTGGGTCTTGATTTGAGAAGGTTGAAATTTTGTTTGAGAATGTTGAAATTTTGGGTCTTGAAGTGAGAACCCAAAATTTGAGAGAGAGCCTATTTTGAGAAAAAAAAAAATAAAAATTGGGTCTTGATTTGAGAAGATTGAAATTGTGGGTCTTGAAATGATTGATTTTCATAAATTTGGATCCTATTATGAAATTCTCCCCTTTTTCAATTGGCAATACTCCATATATTGACGTTTTTGGGGTGCATTCAAATGGCTCATGAGCTAATGTATAGATACGTTAATTATCATGAAAAATGTTGACCTTTCCAATTAATTAGGCCCATTAGTGATGAGAAATGTTAAACGTTAAAATGAATTAATATCATTTCTAGCTAACACTGAAATCTTTTAGTTGCAGCAGTTAGTCAATTAAAGAATAAAGTAATGCTGGTTCTTTCGTAATTATTATTTTTTCTAAAATACTTTTTTCTAGCTAAAACACTATTTTACGACTGCCTAATTTTTTCAAAGAATTTCTACCTTAAAAATATAACCATATCAATGAGTTAAAGTAAGACATTTTCAACTATAAATGTCTCTTTTCCGTATTGTCTGTTTTTTTATTGGGGGGAGTATTTTTAATCTTGAATGTTTTGTCAATATTGTTTTGTCGTAATGAGTGGCAAGGTATAAGTTTATTTAATCTTTAAGAATGAAAATACCATTCTCGAAAAACACAAATGACAATATTTACGATGTTTTTTTCGGAAGATCATTCCAAGTCAAGATATATGAAATTGTCCAAGTCTTTTTTTCCCAAATCAAAGTCTTCTCTTGAAATTTGCCGCCACACCAAAAACGTTAGAGGAGCTCTAGAGTTATTCCAGGGAGCCCCTCCGACGCTCAAATCAGCACGGCGAAAGAGAGAGAATGTAAGTCAATAAACGAATACTAAATATGAATAAAGTGTGATTATGAGAATACTAGAGATTATGACTTACAAATGAAGATGATGGACTTTTATATAGCTGGGGGCGGGCCTATGGGCCGCATAGGAGAAAATGGCTTATGGGCCGGGTTATTCTATCTGTAGCTCACTAATTAATAGTTAACTAATGGGATTAAATCAATACATAAATCGAATTATATATTAATAATAAAAAATATTTTTGCCCCTAACATATGCTATAGATATATGTAGCATTGTGGGAGCTAAATTGATACCGTGTTTGACTTGTCTTGTTCCTTATCTTGTCTTGTTCATTCTTACACAAGAACAAGCTTGGGAAGAGAGCTCTGACAATTTCTCCTAAAGGTAATACTTCTCTATCTACTCTTCTTCAATTTTGAATCTTCTTACTTGGTAGAACACTTAGTGAAATTTTCTTCAGAGTTCAGAAGAATGTCTATGGAGAGTTGGGGAGAGGAGTGGGATGAACCACATAGAAATGAGAGAGATGAGATCCTGAGAGCTGAGAGAGGACGCCCGGAACCGCCTCCCATTGTGGAGAAGGGTGCCTCGGAGGCGCCCGCGCCCTCCAAAGGTGGGGGAAGTCGCGCTTCCAGAGGGCGGCTCGAGCCCCCCAATCCATCATTCTTCACGTGTTTCACTATCATCTCTGAAGTTTTGTTATATTTTGAGTCGGGTTGTGGATCTCGGCTTTTCGTCATTTCCGCTCGGGGCCAGGCATCACTAGTCGGTCGATTTCGATTTATTGCTCCATTTACATCTTTGCCCGTGGCTCGACATTCCCCTCTAGCTCTGTGAGCTATGTTTGGATGATGAGGGAGCCATAGAGCTTCATCGATTCGTGCCCGAGTGAGGATTTCCCCGAGTCGAGTCCGAGGAAGAATCGGATGATGAGGCCCTTCGCCTAAGTATCGATAGACCTCCGCCTTGGGTGTCGAGTTGTTGTCCCCGGGAGAGTTAGCTAGTAGAGTCACCTCTCGATGTATTCGCAGATAGAGGGGGTGGTTACGGATCCCCCTGGAGTTTCGTATGTTGGCTCATGGTTAAAGAATAGACTCGCTCATCCGCCCGAGGGCTTTATCACGATGTTTCTGTATAGCTTTGTTGTCGACTTCACCATTCATCTGGATAATTTCATTGGGGCAATCCTTAGATTAGTAGGGACATGTGTTGGACAGGTGGTTCCCCATGCTTATGTGTGCATACGGGGATAAGAGTTTGCTAGCGAAAGCTAGATATGCATGTCATTATAGATGCATTCCATTCTATCGTCTATGCTAAGAAGTCTTTAGGAGATACTTTCTTTCATTTCTTTTCTTGCTTCCAAGTCAAGTTCCTCACAGGCTTCCTTCTTCCTCGTGGGTCATCGAAGGAGGATTTCTTCTTTATGAGGGATAGTGGTTGGGAGTTTTCCCATGAGTGGGTTTCAGAGGCCAAGTCGACATGTGGTACTGCTGCTTCACATAAAGAGATGTCAGAGATCTATAGATTGAAGGGGTTGTTTATGAGTCTTTTGAATGTTTGGGAGTTTTTGTACTCAGAAGTGTTTACTTTCTTGCTTTGCTCGTTATCTTTGCTCGCATACTTAATTGTTTTCTCGATGTTGTATCTTGTTTACTCCTCGGGAAAAGGAGAATTACAACACTTCGAGTTGATGACCTTCAAGAAGAAGGAAAAAAAGAAGGCCAATGGGGCATCTAATACCGGGAGCTCGAGCGCCCGCCCGCAGAGATGGAAAGCGCAGTCGCGTCTTCGTAGTTTGGCGGTGATCGGCATTCGGGTCCCGCCCGAGGATGTGCTGATGTTGTTTTTTCTTCTTGATCTCCTCTTGGCTCTTTTAGGGGGAAAGAGGCTAATGATTGAGCCCGTCGATGCTACGTTTGGGATTGTTGGCCCGCGAGTTCTCTTTTCTAGTGGCGTGAATCATTGCGGGGATTCAAATTCAATGGGACTTTACATATTTGGGCGTGGGGTATCTTGAATGAGGGGAGCATTGTCGACCGATGATCGATCCCCGCCTTGGGTCCTTGTCCTTCAAGGACATAACAACTCATATTTACGGAGACATTGCTAGCTTCGTGGTTACTTTATGTTTCATACATCATTCTTGTTTCCTTTCATTCAAGAGATCGTAGGAAATTTATTGTTTAGATTTTGATGAATGCCATGTAAAACTTAGAATAGGAAGTTGGCACCCCAATTCTTGTTGTAAAATGCATTGTAATAAATAGAGTCAAGGCCGAGTTAAGTCGGCTACGCCCTAACATACAATAAGACAATCAAGACTAAAAGGAAGACTCACGCGAGACACCGAGTATGGCAAAGAAGAGTAGACGGAACTCTCTCAAGAAGCAACCGAGATGCAATGAGTGGAGTATCACAAGTCAACTCGAGAAAAGCCAAGTCTCAAGTTGAAGTGACAAGAGTCATCCATGATTGGAAGTCGACTCTAAGTCACCTGGGAAAGAAAAGAAATGCAAATAAGTCGAGATAATCGAAAAGATCCGTTGCCGCGTAAATCAAGAGAATTACTTAAACAAGTAATATCTCCATATCACCTTTCTCGAGTGCTCGGTCCCTGAGGAAGCGTGCAAAAGGAATGAACCAATGGGAAGCACTACACCGTGTCGAACTCCAAAAAGGTGAAAGGACAATTCATACGAGGAAATGGCAATTCCAAGGATCGCAACAAGACAAGCCAACGATCGTGCAAGTGACTTTCAAAAATAAGCCTATCTCTTCAACGGGCAAATTTTTGAAAGATTACTATAAAAGGCCGAGGAGTTTATTTGAGAATGGGTGATACGAGAGACACGAGTGACACAAGTTATAGACCAAACCAAAGACGTTCAAGCAATTATTAGAAAATCAAACATTCTCAATCCTCAAGCTTCACACTACGAAGAACATCAATCCAACACTCACCGTGAAGGAAAGATAACTTCAATCAGTTGAAGAGGAAAATACTTTGAAAAATCAAGGGGTCTACATTCCACGAAGGATTGTAGGAAGGTTCAAGGTCGAACCAAGTCTTAAGCTTTTGGAGGGCTTCGTGATCAAATCCAAAGAGCTTGAGCAAGTGAGTCAGTAGTAGCAAAGGCACCGCCTGTGAAGAAGTTTAGTCGTCACGAGAAGCCACCGAGTGATCAATGCGTCTCCGGATCGAGTCCCAAAAGATCAAGTCACCGTGTGATCAAGACTTGTATCTGGGTATACCACTTTGTATACTAATCAATACCAAGTGGATTCCTCCAGAGTTGGAGAAGAGAGGAGTAGAAGAATTACCCCATCTTCGAACCTCTATAAAAATTTCATTGTGTCATTTACATTTCAAAGACTTTAATTCCTACATCTTAACTGTTTAAATCTGATAAATTTGCTATCCACTTGATAATTTATAAGTACTAAATCAAGCACTAAATCCTTGCTTAATCAAACTTAAGGGTATTAAGTCTTTCAAAAACAAAACCACAATTGAGTTAATTTAGACCCAACAGATGAGTTATTTCATCAACGGCTCGATTGAGTCTGTTGAGAGACTAACTCTACCGATTAACTAAATTGGTCATCCATCAAGACACAAAATTGTGTAGTATTAACTCAATTTTTAAAAGGACTAAATCGAAAATTTGGTAAGGTTTATTCAACCCCCTTCTAAACCTTACACTTACACCCCTTGGGACCTACAAGTGGTATCGAGCGGTTGGTTCATTGAACCCTCCGCACCGTTACTTGAACTAGATCTCCAAATTTTTCAAAGTCTCGCTTTAGTACTTAAACTCTCAAAACTCTTTCTATCATTAAAAGTTATTATCATGGAAGCAAATTTGACACGCATCCCTATGTTCGAATTGAAGAATTTGATGATTGGAAAATTCGTATGCGGACTCATCTATCGATTACATGATGAGATGTGGATAGTGATAGAAGATGGGCCACCGCAAATCCTTAAGGTGAACACACATTGTAAGAAGAGTCAAGAATTGGTGAAGAAGAGAAGAGGATGTTGCCCCTGCACACCATGGTTGAAAACCAAGAACTCGAATGGACAAATGATGACAAAAAAAGATACAACCTGGACAATGTAGCCAAGGACATCCTTTACAAAACCTTGGACAAAGCCATGTTCAATAAAGTCAAATCATGCAAAACGACTAAAGAAATCAGGACAAGCTAACATTGATTTGTGAAGGCTCGTGAGCAAATCAAAGAAAACAAATTATCAAAATGGTGGTCAGACAAAAATTTGAGAACTTCAAAATGATCTCGGGAGAAAACCTGGATCAATGGATGCTCGGTTCACGTAAATCACCAATGAGCTATCTGCGCACTTGGAAAGGAATATACACGAAGGAAATGTGTATGAAGATCCTAAAAGTCTTCCCGCTGAATGGGAAATGAAGGTCATGGCACTAAGACATTCCATGGACCTATCAAAGACATCCAACCATGAATTATTCTCGGACCTCAAAGCCTACGAGTTTGAGTGAGAAGAAAAAGACCAGAAGAGACAAATGTACCCCAAAACAACTCGCTCTAATTGTTAAAGATGGGAAGAGAGCCGAGGTCAAAGAAGTCATTGATCCGGAAGAAATAGCCCGATGGTTAAAAGATTCAACAAGTTCTTCAACAAGAACTACAAAAGAGGAAAGGGCGAATCTTCCGAGAAGACACTCACCTCCTTCCAAGTCAAGGAAGATAGGCCAACCAAGAGAACGATCATCAAAAAGTCAATATCAAAGGGCTGATAATCCAAGAATGGAAAGAGTGATCAAAAGGTCAATATCTATCTTTGAATCAGTACAACCAGGTCACTATGCCATTGATCGCTCATATCCTGTAGTTAACAAATACAGAATGAAGAAGAAAGAAAGGTCTTGAGAGAAAGAAGACAAGAAAAGAAAAAGGCAATGATGGTCAGCAGAGATCAAAACAGCCAATGACAAGTCAAGAGAGACAAATTGATTCAGAAAGCTTGATGAAGGCGACTACTCAAGTGACTCGAAGAAGAAGCCCGATCCGCTTGATGGCCAAGGAACAAGATCAACTCGACCAAGAAGATGAGGTACACTCTAACTCATCAAACTCGGACTCTAGTGATAGTGATCGTGACACACACACTTCATCACCCACTCGATCTTTATGATTCATTAGGCAAAATGATGAAAGATTTTGAACACATTAAATCCTCACACACACTATTAAATGAGGAAAACAGCCTACTCAAGAGTCAAAACTCAAAGTCGACTAAGGAGCCGAGTACTCTAAGTCAAATAACTCGATGAGAATGAAAGTTTAAAGGTTTGAAAATGCTAAATTAATAGCGAAATTGCCGCTTATAGAGAAGAGGGAGAATGACCTCAAAAATGTTATTACCTCATTCACTAAGGCATCTAAATCATTGGATGATCTTATTATGAGTCAAAGAGAATGTGGAGACAAGACAGGGCTTAGGATTTAATTCCTCTCGTGCTATGTCAAACCTCAAAAGTAATTTTGGAAAAAGGATCTTCAAGCCATGAAGAGTCCGAAAAATCCAAAACTCTAAATGTTGCACACACATTCACTCCAAAGCACAATAACAAGCAAACGGCCTTGGTTATAAAGGAAAAGGAAAAAAACCGGTTGAGTGCGGCTTGAAAGGACAATGAGAAGAGATTCAAATGAGTTCTCAAAAAACTCCAAACAAAAAATACTGTAAGGAAGAAGCGAGCCACCAAAACCCCGAAAATCCATAAAAGAAATACATATGATGGGAATGGTAGAAAATATCCAAGCCAAGCCGATTGGAATAATGTAAACTATCGGATAGACTTATGGAATATAAGCCCAAATGGCAAAGGCCTAGAACTCAAAGAAAAGGCCATTCCAAAAGTATAAGAGCTTTCATCAAAGACAAATATGCACCTAGGCACTACACTCGAGACACCACAATTACCCAAAGAAGGCGATTGCTAAAAATTATACACAGGCATACGACAAAAGAGACAAAATGTATGAACCTAGAATCCCCAAGCAATTTGCCAGGATTAATTATGATTATGGCACTCGATAGATGGCAACCCCTTAGAGTCAAATCATTTGGCTATAAGTTGGTTGGATCATCTTACAATTCTAACCCCTCGGACCCGCACAAGTATGGGTACCTAAAACTTAATTTCCTTGATTGCGGTTCAAGAACAAACAGTGCCAAGGAACCTGGTACATGGATAGTGGTCGTTTCCGGATACATGACAGAAACAAGAAACATCTGTCAAAATTCAAGGAAATAAAAGGAGCAAAAGTCATATTTGGAGGAAATGAAGCTCCTGGTGAAATAAGAGGCATTGGATCCATCAAGAGAAATGGATTAGAAATCACGGATGTTGCATATGTTGAAGGACTCAACTTCAACTTACCGAGCATCGATCAACTCGTGACAAGGGCTACAATGTTGGATTCAACATGGGTGTATGCCAAATCAAGGATACTTGAATCAAATGAAGTTGTGTTGCAAGGATGCGAACAAAAGAACATGTATGTAGTAGATTGGTCAACCGCTACACACAACACTTGTCTATTAGCAAAGAGCACAATCAAATCAAGTTGTCGTGGCACAAAAAGCCGAGTCACCCGAATTTCAAAACGATTAACAAGCTTGCCGTAGTAGTCTTGTGGAAGGACTTCCGCACTCGATATACAAGAAGGAGAGTATATGTGATGCATGTCAAAAGGAAAACAAATCAAATCTTCATTCAAAGAAAAGACATGTTCATCTTCAACAAGAATATTGCATCTGCTACACATGGATCTATTTGGCCCAAAGGAACCAAACCAAGATAAGTGGAAAGAAATACACCTTGGTGGTAGTAGATGACTACTCAAGATATACATGGACAATATTCATGTGTAAGAAGAAAGAAACTCTACAAAAACTACCACAAAATGATGAAGAGGATTCAAAACGAGAAAAGTCAAACCATTATCAAAATAAGATCGATGCAGGAACCGAGTTTGTCAATGGAATAATAACTCAATATTGTATTGAGAATGGTATTGGTCATGAACTATCGCAGAAGAACTCCACAAATGAGAATGGAGTTGCGAAAGAAGGAACATAACTCTCAAAGAAGCGAAGGACCATGTTAGTCACAGGGTTACCAAAAAGATTTTGGGGAAAGCAATCAACACAAATGCTACACTCAAAACAGATGTATGATAAACAGACAAATTGTGAAAGACTCCCTATGAGATTTGGACTGGAAGAAAACCAAATGTTGCATATTTGAAATATTTGGATGTAAATGCTTCATCCACAACAATCGCAAAGACAATCTAAAGGCTTTTGATGCTAAAGTGATGAAGGTATCTTCTTAGATACTCAAACAAAAAGCAAAGCCTACAAAGTACTCAACAAAAGGACTATGGTTGCGAAGAATCCATTCATGTGGTATTCGATGAGCCAAATGTAAATGGAGAAGACATTAAAGAGTCACCGATAAGTCAATCATCCAACCATACGTAAGAGTCCCTATCTTTGGTCAAGTCGGAATTATAAACTCGTAAGAAGATGAGATAGTCAATCTCAAAAAACAGGAAAATTTGCGGCTAAGTGATTACGAGAGAGTCGAACACAAAGAACACAAACAAGACGATCGAATCCAAATAACCTACTCCAACTTTGATGTAAGATGGCCGAGAGACCATCCACCGTAACTTGTCATTGGAGATATAAGAGAAGGTGTCAAAACAAGATCGAAACTCAACAAGAAGCTATGTTCACATGCTTTATCTCGCAAATAGAGCCCAAAGATGTGTTACAAGCATTGGATGACACACATTGGATTCAAGCTATGCAAGAGGAGTCAATCGAGTTTGAAAGAAATAAAGTATGGAAATTAGTTCAAAGACCCACACATCAAAATGTCATTGGTACCAAATGGGTGTTCGAAACAAGATGAACGAGGAAGGTTCTGTGGTAAGAAACAAGGCAAGACTAGTAGCCAAAGGATATTGCCAAGAAGAAGGAATAGATTTTGATGAAACATTTGCTCATGTAGAAAGACTGAAGCTATAAGAATGTTTCTTGCCTATGCACTCACAAGAATTTCATCGTATATCGATGGATGTAAAAAGTGCATTTCTAAATGGTTTATTGGAAGAAGAAGTGTATGTTGAACAACCTCCAGGATTTGAGCGAAAGACTCTTGGAGATAAAGTATACAAACTCAAGAAAGCTCTATATGGATTGAAACAGGCACCCGAGCATGGTATGATACCTTGTCACAATTCCTAATCGAAAATGGATTCACAAAAGGAAAAGTAGATAGAACACTTTTCGAATTCAAGACAAAAAGAGTATACTACTTGTTCAAATATATGTGGATGACATCATTTTTGGATCTACAAACAAAGAGTCATGTGAAAAATTTTCAAACCTCATGCAAAGTAAATTTGAAATGAGCATGATGGGAGAGTCGACATTCTTCCTTGGACTCCAAGTGAAACAAATTGAAGGATGGAACCTTCATAAGTCAAACAAAATACACCGTGAGATTTAATGAAGAAATTTGGTATGGAGGAGAAGTCTTCAGTAAAAATACCAATGAATACATCATCAAAAATGGACATGGATGCGGATGGGAAGCCAGTAGATCAAACAAGATCTGAGCACTTATTGGATCATTGCTCTATCTCACAAAGAAGGGCGGACATCACCTTTGTTTGTAGGTGTATGTGCAAGATTTCAATCTGCTCCAAAAGAGAGCCATATGACAAAGAATTCAACTAAGAGAATATTGAGATACTTGAAAGGAAGCCAAGAAGTCGGCTTATGGTATCCAAAGGAAGGTAGATTCAAGCTAATCGGCTATTCGGACTCGACTATCGGATGCGAGTTGATAGAAAAAGCACTTCGAGCACATGTCAAATGCTAGGAAATAGGTGATTTCTGGTTTAGCAAGAAGCAAAACTCAATAGCCACCTCTACAAATTGGCAGAATACATAGTCAAGGGCAAATTTGTTGCCCAAGTCCTATGGATGAGACAAAGAACAGTGAGAGACTATGAAGTTGAGGAAAAAGAAATTCCAATCATGTGTGATAACACAAGTGCAATTGCCATTACTCAAAATCTCGTGTTGCACTCAAGAACAAAGCATATCGATGTCGATATCACTTCATAAGAGATCATGTTGAAAAGAAGGACATCATCTTGGAATATATCTCAACCGATAAACAATTGGGCCGACATCTTCACAAAACTATTATGTGAGTCAAGATTTGAAGAACTCAAACATGAGTTAGGGTTAATTGAGTGAGTGACACTCGGAAGAATCAAAGAAAAGAAATGGAACACAAAAATTGAAAAAGAGTCAACACACAAATCAGCTTCGATGCAGAAATCACCAGATGTCGGAAAGACAAATGACTACACCGAGTCACCGTGATAATTGAGTCACTAAGAGAACTCGTGAGAAGTAGAGTTAGAATATCCGATGACCTATGTGGAGGAGGTCGCACAGCTTCTACGTGAATGCCAAGATTCACGATGAAGGAATAAAGTCATCTGCTCACGGAAAGCGGTGACTATCTCGGCAAGGATTTGGTGAACACACTCCACTACCAATCAAGGAGCCTCGAAATTAACGGTTGATGTAAACTTGGCGATGCTTGGAAAGAAATAGCCAAGCCCGACTATCTTGATAAAATAGTGTACACAAAGAAACAAGAGATCTGGCAAGGAGGATTATCACAAGTCGTTGGACATAGTTGCCAAATGTATTGACATCAAATTTGGCGACTTTGACCAATCACAAAAGCAAAGCCGATTGTAATGGCTGCAATCATCGCTGAAAAGAAAATAAATCGGCCGAGTTTGTTTGTGCAGCAGACTCGCGCGTAACGTAGGGAACAAATCCTTCAAGGAAGATGGCACATTTGGAGGATCCCTGGGATATGGCCCGGTGATTGGCGGCCGATGGAAGTGAAAGGAGTCCCTCTTAGACATGGGAAGGCATTCCATGTTAACAAGAGGATGTTCGAGCAAACCTCTCCGGCGCACGCCTGAAGAGAGCCTACGCCAAGAGAGTCGACACGAGTGAAGGGGAATCACCGACCCTAAAGATACAAACTGTTTCCTCTCCACCCAAGAAGAAAGTTGCCCTGCGGTTTGCAAGAAGACCGATCATTGCCCTGCAAAGAAAGAAAGTCAAAATCGCTCTCCCGCCCCCTGCAGCCGTGTCTCCCCGCCCCAAAGAGCTTAGCCGGATCGAGAAGGACTCTCAAATACCTTCTCCGATCGTCAAAAGGAGGAGAACCGACAAGCCAAGACGGCCGGCTCCTCGAAAAGACACCACCGGCCCCCCGCCCAAGACTCGAGGCGAACTCCTCTCGAACCGTAAATCCCTCTCGGTACAAACTAGAAAATGAAGAAGAATCATCAAGCGCTCCGAGCTTGAAAAACCGGCCGACTCGGCCACTCACCGAACAAATACTAAACTGAAGTAGTCGAGTCCCCGGATGTAATTGATGAAACAACCAAGTCTCTGAAGATGAAGACACAAATTGTAGTCCACACAAAAAACACAAGAAGAAGTCGACAGAGCCGATAGTGATGTAATGATCCTATCTCCACCTTACCCGGACATCCAAAATCGTCTGCGTGAGTGGAGGAAATGGAAGTTGAGTAAATCAAGGAACAGTTCAACGGCCCGAGTTTATAGAAGAAGAAGAGGAACTCGTTAAACTTCCTTGGACTAACCACTCGTGCTCCCAAAGATGGATGAAGACAACCGCACGACATCCTGCAGATCTTCAAGGACAAGGAGAAAAAAAGGCAAGCGAGAGGAAGTGAGGCACGTGAGAAGGCCAAAGATCTCGCCTATCTCCGGCACCACGAACACACACATCCTCTCCTTGATGTCTTCTCCGATGATGATGAGATCCGGAGAATGCTTCCGCCCGCGGAAAGAGTTGCAAATGCAAAGCAAGCATTGCACGGATCCGAATCCTTCACGAGCAAAGATTGATGGAGGGACCAGGAGAGTCCTCCGAACACACCGAAATTGATCCAATGGGAGTGGTTCAAAATCGCCACCGTTGTTGTTCTGCTACCACTTCTCCACTCACTCGGAAGAAGCAATAAGGGACTTGGCGATGAAACGGGATAGTGGGAACCCCAAGGCCAACTCCTATTGAAGGTGTGTTACCACCGCCCCAACGGCTGAACATTCAATCGAAACAATGGGAGTTTGGAGACGAGTGACCCCATTCCAAGTCACTCACCGGGTGCGCCACCGGGGGGAAACTCCCTCCACCGCAGCGAAGGTCGGAGGATGTCTGCAGATGACTCCACAACGAATCAAGGAGGCGAAGTGGAAAAAGAACAAACACTAAACGAACAGCAAGTTGTCATCAACGGCTCAGCTCGGCTCGTTATTTGTCTCTCACCGAGGTGCCAACCGCTCTAAAAGCTAATGACGCTCGCTGATGCGATCGAGGCACGAGGAAGAATGTACTGGGAGTTAACACTGGACAATGAAAGTGCAATCCATGGGGTTGAGACTCCAATGGATGCCACCACCGAAGACCCTAAGACACACACACTGCGAAAGGAGGACCAAGGCCTCACTACACAGATCGAGACTGGCCGGAGGTAATGAAGGCCAACGGGAGGTTGAGACTTCCGGGTAAAGAAGTCTGCAGAGAGAACATCCCTCCCGCTATCATCAACCCATCTCGAAAAGGAGATAAGCGCACTTCATGATTCCCAGGATAATCCCGATGTCACCTTTCGGGATCGGAAGGCGAAGAAGAAGTTGAGTCATCCCCGGTGACGGATCCAAAAGACTCACCGCGGATGTTCCAAGCACGAGCAAGTCGATCCCAAGACTACTCGTCAAACCTTTAATTTTGATGATGAGCCACCAATGGAAATCTCATCATCGTCCGATGACGCTTCCGATAAGGCCGAGACCAGCCTACTCAATTGAGAAATCACCGAGACCAACGGTTGCTGAGACAAATGAGGCTCGCAAGTCGGGTCCACTTCACAACAAACCCCACCAACCGAGTCCACCGCACAGCACCTCAAGTCGCAGCAGGTCGATTCCAAAAAGAACTTCACGCGCACCGCTCATCATCGAACAAATCCCGGTTGGCGGTGATGAATCCTTTATAGAATCTTTTCCTTTTTCCCCTGGAGGTACCCGACCTCCATGAAGAGTCGAGAACGAACGCGCACGCTACCACGACTAGCTCCGTTTTCCATCGTGCACCATTGTTCAAGCCGATTATGATTTTGACGATGCATGGCCATCACCGCAACGGAAGAATTAGTCAAGTCCGCGAAGTGTTCAAGGCATTATTCGCCGAGATTGAACGGATGGAGAGGCATCGTGCCTCTATGGACATGCGATCGACAACAGAGATGCCAATCTCACCGCTGATTTAAGAGGCATAACAATCGAGATCGGGAATGGTGGCAACAAAGAAGAAACAATGCGTGTGGAACAAGTTAGATACTTCAGGACATTGTTCAACAAGTCTGCTGGTATGGAGAGCTGAAAATGCTTTGATGCAAAAACGAAGCCGAGAGAACATATTGAGCACATGCATGAAGCTCACATTGCCGAGATAAAGTCTGTCAACGTGAGCAAAATAAGAGTGATCTACAAAGTTTGGAAGAAACCATGAATACAAAATTCACCTTCTCATGGCCGAGATGAAGCTGATTTCAAAGCAGAGTCCAACGCTACTCGATCCGAATTTCGTGTTGCATACTCTGCAGCAGACTCAAGACAGAACTCTACCATCGCAGGCTCGACTTCCGCTTGCCAAAGATGTTTCCAGTGTCCCTCTCTTTTGATGATGCCAAAAAGGGGAAAGAGGAATACCTTAAAGCACTGAAAAGATCCTAGAAGCCAAAAAGAGGATGCAAATGTTGTGAAGGGAAAGACAAATTTAAGGTTACCAAACAAAAAGAAAGGAAAATCACGAGGGGAAGGATCGAAAGATGTGACCTTAATGATTGCACAAACCTCCCAACAGAGGTCACATCAAATGACATTATCGCCAGCAAACTCCTCAGACTCGCCACTCCAACACTCTTCTATATCTATGGCCGAAAAGAGAAAAACAATTGAAGCGGGGATGAAGGAAGTGGAAGGAAGAATGGATGCCCGGTTATGAACATCTTGAAACAAAGATGGAGGCATTCCAAGAGACAGAGACACTTATGCCATCTCGTATGTCGGGGACGAGCCACGATCAGTTGATGAATTTAAAACGCTCGAATCAAGGATACTTTGCAAATATGTCTATGGCTCAAGCTTGGGACTTGTCTCTTTGGAAAAGGGTCTCACATTATGTGAAGAAGGCGACAGCAAAGTGACTACCGGCAAGCTCTGTCTGCTGGTCACTCCGCCGGTCAATCACCGGAAAGAAGAAGACCCTGAAGACACGCCCGCAGGTAGAGGAGAGGAAGAAGCGGTGGTGGAGGAAGAGGCTTCGGACTGTGGCCTCCGCCAAAAACATTGAATACGTAGATCCGGCAAGAAAGGAGGGATCTCTTTGGGCCGGTCTTGACCAAGTAGCAAATTTGCAAGTGGCTAAAAGTAACGCCGAGTATGCAAAAAGAATAGAAGAAGAAAACAAGAGACAAACTCAGCTATGGGAGGAAAGACAGAAAGATTAAGAAGAGATGAAGTCGCCAGAAGGCATATGAAAAGAAAAAGAAGGCGGTGGCGATGAGAAAAAGAGAAGAAGAGAAGAAGATCTTTGAACAAGATGAAAGAAGGAGACAACAAGGAGATGAAGTGTTGCTTTGTCCACCCTTCGTGTTTTTATTATGTAAATACATACAATGTAAGTCTTCTCAAATAAAGCTATAAATTCTTTATTTTCTGTGTAGACAAAATATGTGCTCGATACACCTTGTAAACAATTGTGTAAAAGAACAAGAATGTTATGATCAATAAAAGGATTGATTCTCAAGCGCATACATTCTATGTCAATACACTATCCGTATGTATCTTTGCTATTTGCATTTTTGAATGGTTTAAGTTTTGGCATCATCAAAAAGGGGGAAATTGTTAGGAAATTTATTGTTTAGATTTTGATGAATGCCATGTAAAACATAGAATAGGAAGTTGGCACCCCAATTCTTGTTGTAAAATGCATTGTAATAAATAGAGTGGCGAAGCCGAGTTAAGTCACCACGCCCTAACATACAAGAAGACAACTAAAGACTAAAAGGAAGACTCATTGCGAGACAAATGAGTATGGCAAAGAAGAGTAGACGGAACTCTATCAAGAAGCGGTGAGATGCAACAGTGGAGTATCGATCAAGTCAACTCGAGAAAAGCCAAGTCTCAAGTTGAAGTGACAAGAGTCATCCATGATTGGAAGTCGACTCTAAGTCACCTGGGAAAGCAAAGAAATGCATCAAGTCGAGATAATCGTAAAAGATCCGTTGCGTAAATCAAGAGAATTACTTAAACAAGTAATATGTCCATATCACCTTTCTCGGAGTGCTCACCCCGAAGCGTGCAAAAGGAATGAACCAATGGGAAGCACTACACCGTGTCGAACTCAAAAAGGTGAAAGAACAATTCATACGAGGAAATGGCAATTCCAAGGATCGCAACAAGACAAGCCAACGATCGCAAGTGACTTTAAAAATAAGCCTATCTCTTCAACGGGCAAATTTTTGAAAGATTACTATAAAAGGCCGAGGAGTTTATTTGAGAATGGGTGATACGAGAGACACGAGTGACACAAGTTATAGACCTGAACCAAAGACGTTCAAGCAATTATTAGAAAATCAAACATTCTCAATCCTCAAGCCTACACTACGAAGAACATCAATCCAACACTCACCGTGAAGGAAAGATAACTTCAATCGTTGAAGAGGAAAATACTTGAAAAATCAAGGGGGTCTACATTCCACGAAGGATTGTAGGAAGGTTCAAGGTCGAACCAAGTCTTAAGCTTTTGGAGGGTTTCGTGATCAAATCCAAAGAGCTTGAGCAAGTGAGTCAGTAGTAGCAACGCAATTGCCCAATGAAGAAGCCGAGTCGTGCGAGAAGCCACCGAGTGATCAATGCGTCTCCGTGATCGAGTCCCAAAAGATCAAGTCAGTCACCGTGTGATCAAGACTTGTATCCGGACTATTACCACTTTGTATACTTGATCAATACCTAGTGGATTCTTCCAGGAGTTGGAGAAGAGAGGAGTAGAAGAATTACCCCATCTTCGAACCTCTATAAAAATTTCATTGTGTCATTTACATTTCAAAGACTTTAATTCCTACATCTTAACTCAAGTTTAAATCTGGCGATAAATTTGCTATCCACTTGATAATTTATAAGTACTAAATCAAGCACTAAATCCTTGCTTAATCAAACTTAAGGGTGTTAAGTCTTCCGCTGAAAACAAAACCACAAACAGTTAATTTAGACCCAACAAATGAGTTATTTCATCAACAAACTCATTGAGTCTGTTGAGAGACTAACTCTCTGATTAACTAAATTGGTCATCCATCAAGGACACACAATGTAGTATTAACTCTGAATTTTTAAAAGGACTAAATCGAAAATTTGGTAAGGTTTATTCAACCCCCTTCTAAACCTTACACTTACACCACTTGGGACCTACAAGGACTTAAGTTGATGTAGGTCTTGAACCTCGCGGTGGCATCGAGCCATCGAGGTGAGGTGGTGAGGGCGGAGAACCGCCATCTTTGTAGTAAGGTAAAGAACCTCAAAGATGGCGCCCATCGGCACAAGGGCTAGATTTTGGACTTATCTCAGAAGTATGATTGGACAAAGGCTCAGCTTGAGCATGAGGTGAAAACGGGCGAGGTGTTCCTCCAGTCTTCGTTTGGCTCCCAGTTGTTGGCCAGGTAGAAGTCTAGATCGGTAGAGGCCTATAAGGCTTCCTTGGATTATCGCTCAGAGTTATTGAAGGAGTCTTCCACCTACTTTGACAGGGCAGTCTGCCATTGCCGGAAGATACTGCGATAAAGCGGGAAGGTCTCTTACGAGATGGTAGCTATCTTCGACTACAGAGTTTCCAATGAGAAGGAGAAAGGAGAGATCAAGGCCTTGCAGAATCTTCCCGAGGGAGGCAATGGTGCAGTCGGCGGTGATGAGGGTGAGACTGGCGGTGCCTATGCTGCAGAGGAGGATAGAGCCCCCCATGCTTGATTAGTGATAGCTTGTCTGGCATGGACGACCTTTGTTTTTAGCCTATCTCTTTAGGCTCGCTGTCTGCACTTGGCTATTTTTCTTCTTATTCTTCTGAGATGTTTCATTGCGCCCGAAGGGCCGGATGTTGCTCTATTGCTTTGCTATTATGCTTATGTTCATATTTTTCCTTATGCATGTTTGCACTTTATTCGTAGTATTTGCATACGATTCCTTATACACTACAAGAAATTTAAAAATTACCGACGGAATATTCCATCGGTAACATCTCAAAATCCGTCGGTAATAAAATTCCAGATGGAATTACCGATGGAAACCAAACGTCGCCAAATTTGTTGTAAGTAACCGTTTACTGACCTTTTTTTTATCCATAGGTAATTTATCGACGGATCTATCGACGGATATTTTTATGTATTTCTGTCGGCAATGCTCATTGAAACCGACGAATTTCGGCGGCATTTTGATGTGCAAGTATCGACGGAATTACCGACGGCCTATCGACACTATTACCAATGGATATACCGACAAAGATTGCAGACGAAGTATAATGACAATACTGACGGAATACAATCCGTCGGTAATATTCTTTTTCATTTTTTTGCAATTTACCGACGGATTCCATTCTGTCGGTATTGTATTTGCATTTTTATTTATTTTTATTTATTTTTTGTATATTTGATACCTGCCACCTATATAAATGGTACAAGTAATATATATATCCAATGCACAAATATAACATTGCCCGAAAAACATAATAATATTCACAAAAATATCAAATTCACGTCAATGTTCACAAAAATATCAAATTCACGTCAAATTAAAATTTAAAGTACTCATACTAAAATAATATCAATTCTTACTTTTACATCATAGTTAAATATCTAATAGTATCTAATCAGAAGGGTCATCAAGTCTAGACGGTGGATGTGTAGGAGGTAGGCTGCCCCTCCACAGCCGCATGTCCGCTAAGATCTCTAAATCTGCCGCATCTCTGCTCAAACGTGTCAGACATGTTCTGGCTCTGCGTCACAGTGCCTGCGACTCTTGTATTTGTTGTCTCAACTGTTGGCTCTCAGCCTGTGAAGACGAAGCACCGTTGTCACCCTTTTGGGTGAAAAAATATGACATATCTCCCGTACCATATATCCGCTGCTTCTTCGGTCCACCCACGACATCTAGATAAATCTGATTCATGTCTAAATCCTTTCCAGCCTCCTGTGCCTCAACTACAAGTCGCTCAACCTCAAGCTATTCGAAAAAAATATAACTTAAGTATATATAAAATAAGACAAAAAAGTATAAATATTGATAATTAATATTAAACTTACAGCTGTATTCCTAGACTTCTTGTCAATATACGAGCCATCCCGACTCATATGCGTATATTTGAAGCACTTAAACGCATTAGGATTCTCGACCTTCGTCCGCTTAGCCTCGCATTAAAAACACAAATTCACACACACATATATATACACATCAATAAAGCTGCAAATAATTTTAAAATACTACTGATTTACTTACGATAGCACGAGCATGTCCAATCATCAAACGAGACCCTCCCGTGTGTTTAGAAATACCTGATCCGGGTCCCCCTGGCTCGCTTTTCCTATTTTTGCTATTTGTTTGCGACTTTGCTATGACATCTGGGCGCTTCCAGAAAGCCTGCCACAGTTGCCATGTAATCTCAGACAAACATAACGGCTTCTTGTCTGGTCCTTTCGACTTCATGTCGCTGACCATGACACTGTACCGCCTACCCGCATGTGTCTCGAATACTCGACGAATTCGTGCCTCATCTGTTGGGTCCCACTTATAATATTTTTGTAACCAAGAAATTAAATTAATTAACAAATTAAAGTTTAAAGAAAATTCGACAGCATTTCCCCTAAAAATTGAAAATGCCAACAGTCCAACAAATCCTTTCACAACAAAATGATGCCCACTAGAGGCTAGCCCAACATGACATAAGATGTGCTTCAACCAATAGTTACATACATTATGTCAGAATCTTCATCAAGATGTATAACTACACATTATTACCAAAAGCCAGTCCCTAAGCTGCATGCATGCATTATCGAAAAATTGATAAAGCAAGAATAACACCTAAATTTCCAAGTGTACTTCTTTATCCAAACATGACTTACAATAACACCTAAATTTTCCACCAAATAAAAATACTATCTTTCAAACATAAGTAGCCACAAAGGAATAATAACAAACAATAACATAAAGGAACTAAAGAAGCTGAGAAATTGAAGATCAGAAGTCAGAATATCATAAAACAAAAAAAATTGTATGACACTACAATGTAAACTTGCCATAACAACTTCTCAATTTAGTCATCTAGTAGCAATCAAAATCCTATAATAGAATAACTTCCACCTAGAATTAAAACTTGCGTAGTTCTAAACTATTATTAAACTTCCAATTAAATGGGAGCATAAATTTAAAGAAGCCAAATATTTTTGCTATTGTAGCTATGCTTCAAACAACTCAAAGAGTAGCCTTGGGATCAACTTGAGACCGTGAGCGCTCTCATGAAGCCAAAAATAACTTAAACAAAAAATCCAACATAACGCACCTTGACATATAATAAGTTAATTAATTTACCATAAATTCTGAGAAATACTCGTTCTTCCGACTATCTAAGAGGCTCTTCCATTGTATCCATTTTCGTGCATTTTCTCATTGGAAGATCTTTGTCATATTTACAAAAATGTGTTTGCTATTATATTATATATCATTAAACTATGAAATATGAAATAAGAAACACATAAACATGTATTGAAGATAAATGTATCTTTTACCCTCTATGTAACACTCCTTAGTAGTAGGCACACATGCTTGTGTGACGTATGGAGCTCGAAGGGACATCATCGATGATGGTGTGGTCGCATCCAAATCCATCGCATCTCCCTCATCCGAAAGTATAGACGAAGGGACATGCTGATATGATGCGCATGAAGAGTCATCCCCTCATCCCCGTCCACGTCCATGTGTGCCTCGTGCACCTCCCTCGTGCACCTCTACCTCTAGCCATCCGAAAGAATAAAACAATTAACATGTTATTTATTTGCGCTTTATATGAACATGGACTATAAATTAAAAAGTACGTAAAGTAAATATGCACTACAATATGTACAGTTGCACTATAATATGAAAAAATAAACAAAACAAAGCTACAAAATATGAAGGTGTCTAACCCGCATTATCATTTTCGCTATCTCCTAAATTAGGCTCAATCTCATCATCGCTGTTTTTGATCTGTCCCATATCTCATCCTCTGTGTCAACCAAGTCATCTCCAAGTTCTATTATATTATTATCAATCGGGTCGTAAACAAATGCGTGGATGTTGCCTCGCTTGTACATAATGGTTCGAATCTATGACTTCCTCTTGAAACGGTCAAGGTGTAGTCAACTCAATAAATTCTATATTATATCTAGATTTTATCTTACACGCCGCCCACCAATCTATCTTGTCACGTTTCAAACTTGGATATGGGCAATAGTAAACCCGCCGTAGCTTGAATAGCTAGCACAAAAGGCTCGTGACGATTGAATCTACGCTTATGATTAATCTCTACGAGCTTATATTGAGAATCGACTGCAGCCCATTGTTGTTGGATCAAACCACTCATAGTTGAACAAAACTATCCTCCCGAATGGCAACCCTGGATATTCACGACGCATAACTTCCAAACATACCATAATAATCATTTTCATCATCATTGTAGTTTGCACTTTTAATACAAACTCCGGCCGTTAGTAGTAGATCAATTTGATCCATGCCCAATTGTATGAAATCGGTATCCATTCACTAAATACCCAAGATATGTAGCCACAGATCTTAGTGGACCTTTTTCAAGATCCCTCATGTATTCATTGGTAACATTATTCACAGGATCTTGTACCTATTATGAAATTAAATTATGGGTAAGAGTTATATCGCTTTAGATAGTGATTTCACTTCAATTAAAAGAAGATAATTAAAGTGTTTAAAAAATCTCACGCAGTTTTCGAACCACTTAGCAAATTCATTTTCCAATTTTCTACTTGAGTTGAGCATCCGTAATACTTTCGATTTGCCCCGCTTCACATGCTCGTGTATACCCTTCAAAAAATTAGGAATTATCACTTTAAAATACTAATAAGAGGTCACATAATTGGATAAAGTTGTTTGGAGCGAATGTATACTTAATATATGGTTCGACCTCACCGCAATTTAATAGAACGTAGGATTGAGCCGCATTGTATTCATCACTAGTCATAAATCTAAATTTCTCCTTTCCAAATGCTCGACCAAATTTTTTTGAATACCGAAATAACTTCTTCGTGGTCATCAACGCCACCACATGCATCGTCATTTCGAGGCACATTTCTATTTTTTGTAGATACATGGTCCTTAAAATAGTACGAACAAAATATGGATGCCTCTTCCACCAAGTATGCGTTTGATATAGAGCCCTCAACCTTTGCTTTGTTCTTTACATTATTTTTCGGTTTGACGTACCTAGGCAATTAAATTGCACGGGGTGAAAGAATGTTATAATTTACAATAAGGTTTGAAAAAATAATATATATATACCTCTTGAATGGATACATCCATCTATATTGCATCGACCAATTTTTTGCTTTATAGGCCAAGTGAACCGGTAAATGCTCCATTGAATCAAAAACACTAGGGGGAAATATACGTTCAAGTTTGCACAGACCGCAGTGGTATGTCCCGCTCCGCATTTAATCATTTCATTAGTCCCAATAATTGTCGAAGTGAGATCTTTAATGAATAAAATCAATTTTCAGTAAGAGCCTTCCAAATTGGTCGGGAAGGAGTTCACGGAATGCGATTGGTATTAACCTCTGCATGAACACGTGGCAATCATGACTTTTCATCCCATACAACTTCAATCTTTGCATATCTACACATCGACCCAAGTTTGGTGCGTATCCATCGGGAATTTGAGATTCTTCACCCATTCACACAATACAACTTTCGCAAGCTTATCAAGTGTGTAACAAGCTTTGGGGTACTTTCCAAATCCAAAGATGTCCCGCTTCAACTCGGATCGACGACAATATTCATTTAATTCCTCCCGAGATTTAGGTGTCTTTTGTTTTTCCTTGAACATTCATCACCGTGTTAAAGACATTATCGAACACATTTTTCTCAATGTGCATAACATCTAAATTATGCATTATCGAATTCGAGGTCCAAAGAAGGTAAATCCCAAAAGATGCTTTTTTTTTCTTCCAACCACAATTTCTTGATATATGTCCATTCACACTTGCTGCATCTAGTTCAGACCCTTCATTAAACCTAATATCTCTATCTCTTCAAGAATCTCGGATCTTGTCCGAACAACTAGGGGCTGAGACATAACCATTTTCCACTTCAAGTTTAACGTATTTCTCCGATATGGGTGATCTGCTGGAAGGAACTTTCGATGGTTGTCAAACCACGATCGCTTCCCCCGCACTTCAGTGAATACATCTTATCGTTCCATGCAAGATGGGCAAGCTAACCGCCAGTCATTTGTGCTCCAACCCGACAACATGGAATACGCAGGAAATCATTAATTGTCCACATAAGGGCAGCTCGCAATTGGAAATTTTGTTTTTGGATATGTCATATGAACGAGCACCAACTTCCAATAGTTATTTCAACTCTACTGTAAGCGGGCCGCAGTAAACATCCTACCTATCCTTTGGGTTTCAAGCCCTGGAACCAACACTATCAAAAACATATATTGTTCTTTCATACACATCCAAGGAGGCGGGTTGTGATTGATATGTGTTTTGCATGTATTCTCGGGCTTAATTGTAGCTAGAATTAGTTGCTATGCATGCATTACATGAGTAAAAAGGGCTTTATTTCTATTTTGTGGAAGAGGTATTAAGGTTTGCTCGTTTTTGTAGGAATTTGTTGATAATTGTAGCATTTTGGCAACAATTGAGCATTATGGTAAAGAACCGCCGATACTTGAAGTAACGTCACGAAGTTTGGAGTTGAATAGGGAAGAAATCGACGAACCGAGCGAGAAATGGAAGGAAACGAACAAGCATCAAGTCCAAAGAGTGTGCACGGGCGGGCGTGCATCCCTAGCACGACCGTCAGCGCTAACCCAAGACAGAGACTCGAGCCATGGCATGACACACGGGCTGGTCGTGTGTGGTGCGCATGGCCCGTAAGGCCCTTTAGTAAAAAGAAGATTTTGCGGCACCTAGCACGGCCAAGGCGTGCGCTGGGCGCACGGCCCGTGCGGCCTCTGTCTGGAAAATAGAGTTTGACAGATTTTGAACTAGGTTCTGACCCGAACGGGTACAAATAGAGGCGAGGCGGCCCCAAACAAAGGAACACCGATTTTTGCCCTAGAAAGCAGAGAAAAGAGCATATGTCCACCGGAGAATTTAGGGAGATCGATCAAGGCTACAACAACACGCTTGAGGATTGAAGATAGATCGAGAGATCATCGACATCCCCGAGTCTTCGCACTCCATAGTATCTTTGTTTTCAATTAGTTAGATATGAACATTAATAATTTGTCTATGGATTATTTATTTTCTATATCCGACTAAACATCTTGTGATTCCCTGTTTGGGAGTAGGTTAATGGATACTTTTATTTGATGAATTAATTGCAATTGAAGTTATTGTTTTCTAACCCTATTCGAGTACTTTGTTTTAATTCTTGTTTTATCAAAAAGCTATTGGTTTAACTTGCTATGATGTATTGATTCATAATTCGAAAGATGAGTTTCAATACTAGATCCGTGAGTACTTGACATGGATATTTGCAAGATTGAGAAGTCTCAGAATATTTGTGAGGATTTATAATCTTTTAAGCTTTTGGGAATTGGATATCTCATCTTTGAGTAGAGGTGCTAGCATAGATATTCCAATCAATATTTTTACATGCATCTCGAAAGAGAGGGTAAATTACTTTTGTGATTGTTCTATAGGGAAGAATACGAATAACTTTGGTTTGATTAATCGATAATAAAAGGAGATATTAATCAAACCATAACCTAGAATCCATTCATCTCCTTGATCTTTCAATCAGTCTTTACTTTGTCTTTTTATACTAAATTCTTGTCTTAGTTTTACAAAACCAATCACTAAATTCTCGATCGTCTAGATAAAAATAAGGCTATTATAACCCAATACTTAGTATAATAATTTATTAGTCCCAGTGGATTCGACCTTGCTAACCCTATTCTATAAATTGCACCGTACACTTGTGGTGAAGCTAAAAATAAGGCGAACAAGTTTTTGGCGCCGTTGTGGGATTGATCAAATTCTACTTAGATATAGTAATAAGTAGTCCAATTTTAATTGAAGCATATTTTTTTGTAAATGTTTTTTTTTATTTTATTCTTTTTCGATTTTTTTATTTTTTTCCCGCTTCGTTTCTAACATCGTTTTTGTTGAGTGCGAGACATCAAAAGGGCAAATTCCCAGGCGATACTTAATCCGAGAAAACAGAGCAACGCCATTCGCCTAATGGATGGTACAAAATACGAGGGCTCAATGATTTTCAACCAACACGGTTCAACGAAAGCGATCCTAGAAATCTAAGTCCTGGGTCAAGACGAAAAACTTAGTGCTTTATGGGAGGCAACCCAAGAAACGGCACGACAAACCCTGGGGTAAAAAAAAAGGAAAAAAATTTAGAAAAAAACGAAAAAAAGAAAAAATCTTTTTTTAAAAAAAAAAAAAAATTGAAAAAAACCAGACGCGCACGGGCATGTGGACGCACATGACCCGACCGCACGATCCGCTCCTTCGCTTTCGAATTGATGGATGAGCTTCCCGCTTCATCGGAACTATCCATGTGAGTACTTATTATGCATTCCTCTTTTCTTTTGAGAATTTCCTCATATGTTCGGGACGAAGCATATTTTAAGTTTGGGGGTTGTCAAGAATGCGTAAATTAGTCTCACAGTTGCATTTTGCATTGCATTTAGGACTGCATGTACAACACTTGCATAAAAAAAATTCGATTTTTGTCTAATTTTTTTTTCGACTTTTAGTTATTTTTGTTTTAGCACGTTTACTGCTTTAGCACGTTTAATTGCTTTTGTGTGTGGTTTTTAATCCAGTTCGTATGCCCAGCTCCCTAGATTTTACATGAATATTTTATGGCATGGGATAACATACTTGTGGGAATAATGTAATAAATTCTTATGAGGAAAATTATTTATTTGCTGGGCATGTGTTAAGAAAATTGGGTATTTGAGCATGTTGCGAAAAATAAGCCTGTGAGCTTTTGTGTCTTAAACTGCTTTATATTATGCAGACTTATTTTTGTCTTGAGTGTGTCATTTATGATTGATAGAACTCTAGAACTTGCTCTAGTATCTTTTTCAAAGCCATGTGTGTGTGCATTTTTTGAAAATAATCTAATGTCATCTTTGTTTAGCCTACTTAGCCTAAAAAACTACCTACAAACTCATGATTCCCTAGTTAGCCAATTTTGAGTAATGAAAATTTTATTTTGAGCCACATTAATCTTTAAAATTTACATGTTTTTATCCCTAAAATTTCTTGAGCTTATAGAAAATGAATAAGTTTGGGGAGATGTGGTGAAAAATTTCAAAAAAGATGAAGTTGGCAAAAGAAAGAGGGATGAGCAAGATTTGGGTAAATGAAAAAATAATACATGAAACTCGAAAAAGAAAGAAAATCTCTGAAAAGAAAATTGTTCACTTGGTTGTATACCATTGATTTGGGCTTCCTAGACTTGAGTTTTGTGTTGTTTTTGAGTATTTTGAGTCGTTTTTGTTATATCTCATAGGTTAGACATTAATTTCTATTGTTTCGAGTCATTTGAGAGGCCAAACCATGTTGAGGGCCAATTATATTGAGTCTAGAGTCATTTTAATGAGTCGTGTGTCAAAAGAAGCAAGGAAGATCAAACAACGAAAGATTGATTTGAAGAAACGTCCAAACGCTGCCTGGAATTTCTAAAGACTGGCAGGTTTAAGTATTTTGGTCATAACGTTCTGTACAAAATTGATATTAAGCTGATTCAAGTGGCTATGGAAAGCTAAGAGAGAGATCTACAACTCCTATGAAGACACCTAAAGCAAATTCGACGTTTGAATGGCGCTACGGCTCGACAAAGAGCGCTGCAGCAAGAATGAGCCGTTAAAGCAAACGCGCCCAAAATGGCCGAGAGTGTTGTACGGGGCGCTGCAGCCCCTACGTAAAACGGGCCATCCGGGTTTGTGTTTTGGCACTACAGCGCCCATTTTCGAAATACAGAAGTACTGTGGGCGGACAAAACAATAAAAGTCCGATTTTTGGATCTAAAAGGAGGGTACTATAAATAGATACATGGGAGGCTTGATCTAGGGCATGGAGGACACTTGGGGATGAAAACCAACACCACCAAGACACAAGGAAAGAGTTGGGGAAGAAGATTGAAGACATTTATCATCTAGAAATAGATAAGATTTTTCTTTAATCTCTTTAATTCCTTTTTTTGTTGTTTCTTGTATATCATTTGAGATGCATTCTCATTTGATTATGGGTATTTGTATTTTCATCATGAGCTAAACTTTATAATTCTACAGGGGATGATGTAATCTATGTTTGAACTTATGTTTTGATATTGTGGTTTGTCAATCTAGATTTCCCAATCTATTTGTGCTATTTGATTTATTGCTTCTAAATTACTTGATCAATAATTTAGAGTGTTTAGTGTATTTGATTTGACACTTGAGAAAGGTAATTGAATACATGGCCTTGAAATAGCATAACCTAGGATTTCATAGAATTGAGAGATTTGTGAATCCTTTGAAGTCATCAACCAAGATTCATAGTTTTTATTGAGATTTCAATTGGTGATTTTTATAGAGATATTGATTTCCCAATTGTGATCTCAAATCATTTGGCACTCGAGAGAGGAAATGATTATTGTAGAAATCGGACTTATAAATTGGTAATTTGTGATTGAGATACCATATTGATAATATAAGACTAGATTCATCACACCTCTAGAATTCATTCTCCCATAGATTTAGATGTTTATATTTTGATTAGTTACATCTAGTTGTTTTTATTTATAAATTGAGATATCCACCTATTATTGATCTATCAAATACAAAGATAGGTAATTTATACTTGGTACTTATACACGCATTCCCTGTGGATACGACAACCCTACTCATATCACTATATTAAAACTTGACACCGTAGACTTGCGGTTAGAAAATTCTCTAACAAGTTTTTGGCGCCGTTGCCGGGAATGTGTTTTGTGTGATATCAAGGTTGATTGCTTAGTTGTAATTTGACTATTTTTTTTTGTTTTTTTCTTTTCTTGTTTTAATTTTGTGTAATTTTTTTAGGCACATCGTTGGATGGAATTATAATGTATGCATATACGTGGCCAACCGATGATGCTACTGTGATTTTTGGAAGTCAAAGTGTGAACCATTTTGTTCCTTATTATCCACCTCAAGAAAATGTATGGACCCAAAATATGGCAAATCATGAAACCTTTCATCAGCCACAAGAACAATTGTCTAGCTTGGAAGAAATACTTTATCAATTTCTAGATGATTGTGAGGCAAGAAGACGACAAGATGAGATAAAACGTCGGTCCGAGTTGGAAAAGAATCTTGCTGAGTTTATCGAAGAGTCTAAGATAAGAAATCGAGAATGTGATGATAGATTACTACAAACCGAGGCAAGCATTCAACAAATTGAGATTACATGTCAAACTATGTCAAAGTTACTCCAACAAATGATTGACCAACTTAATAATGAAGAGTCGTCATCATTCTTGGGACTCGTGAAATAAAAATCATGAACATGAATTGCCCATTATGAAAAAGTGGGCGTCCTTCAAAATTTGGAGGAAACTTTTGAAGAGTGCAATCCGATCTTACAAGAGGAGGAGCCACATCAAATTAACTCAGGGAGTATCTCTATCTCTCACTCAATTGAAAATCCTCATATTGACAAAAATATTGTGCACTCTAGATGTAAGCTTCAATACAAATGTATCAAATTTTAAGAAGCATACACTTGAAGGAACAATGTTTGAAAATGGTGATCAATTAACATGTTCTACTGATTTCATGATATCTAATGTGAGTAAAGATAGAAATATCTTTACTATGATTGATAAACCATTTTTCATCATTAGGAACACATTTTTTGATTTCCAAAAGACCATCAACATTCGGATCCTTAATCATCCACGCTCATATATACCCTAAAGGATCGCTTATACTTTGTTGGAAAATACAAAGGCGTGGCATGATCGACACTTGTTTTTGGATCCCGATTGAGTAAAATAAAAGTCTGGCTAAAGACTTTAAATTTAGCGCTTCTTGGGAGGCAACCCAAGCTCATTTTACTTGCTTTCATAGTTTGATTAGTTAGAATGTTTGTGTTTTATTAGAAGTAGTCATGTTGCATCTCACCCCTATCCCTCTTGCATGCTCATTACGCGATTCTTGTGAAATTATGTGCAAGAGGTGCTTATTGTGATAGTATTTAGATGCATTGAAATTTTGGCATAATTTGATATTTAATTGCATATACATCATTTACCTTGATTTATGCCCACCATGTGTTTGATAAAATGCCTCAATGAGAAATTTAACACTTTTGCATACCCTTCTTGGTTGATTGCTTGGAGGAGTTCACATGTCGATCACAATTATATAACATTGATGCAGCTCCCATGGTCTTCACATGATATTGTGGTACTTTACCCCATTGCTCGTTTCCACATTTGGTTTTGTTTGACAACAGTTGGTATTGTGCCTCCTAAATCATAGAAAGGCAAGGAAAAAGCCATCGACCCTATGGAGTGCTACCAATTGGCCATGTTGCTTCTCTTTCACCCCACGATTCCGACGAGGAGTTGCACCTCTTCCATTGAGGACAATGGTTAAATTAAGTTTGGGGGAGTAGTAATACCTTTTTCGATTTGTGATCCTACTTTCTTCGTGTTTTTTTGTGTCTTGTATATTTGCTTTGAGTTGAGTCTAGTCGAGTCATTTGTTGAATCAGAAACTGCATGACTAAGTGAATTTATCGAATATGAGTTAAACGGTCAAAAGAGCATGTGTTTGAGCGGTGATCTATGTTCCGTTCCATTAATTCCATCTACATGCATAATTCATTGATTTATTTGAAAATGATTTATGAAGTTGAGTGTTTCTTATATGATCCCACCGGATTCTAGAACTTGTCGATCACTAGTCGAGGCGAAATCCTAGGTGAAGTAACATTAAGGAAATAATTTAGGCCATCTTTGAACAAACTAGAGCCAAAAATGTCTACCTTTATATTATATATTTTCACTAGTGTCCTCTTTGAGCTTGTTAAACCCGTTCTTTGGCAACCAAATCTTATACCTTGAGCCTACATGGGAAAATCCTAATGACCCATCACTCATACACACAAAATGTTGAAGGTTGAGGAGGGTATGATAAGTAGGGTATATGTTCACTTGCATGAAGTTGCCGAGAAAAAAAAAAAGAAAATATATAAACCCTCATGTGTAAAAAAAAAAATAAGTTTGGGGGTTTCAAAAAAAATCGGAATTTAGGCTCATAAAAGGAGAATAAAGGGAGAATTCAACAAAAGTGAAGGTAGCTATTTTGTTTGGCAATTGGTGATTTGAAGTGATAATTGTGTGTTTGGGTGAGTTGAGCCACTTAATCCTATATTTTCCTACCTTACCCTAAGCCCACATTACAAGCCTTGAAAGTCCTATTGATCCTTGTGTTACATTAGCCTACATTAGTGGAGATTAGTGTGAATGACAAGCCTATGAAATCCGGTAAGCATTTCATCCGGATATTCGAAAAGTGGATCATTTTGATAGAACTTGATTGCGTGAATCTATTTGAATAATGTAAACGGAATTGGCATGAACATTCAACACATTTGATCACAATGTCAAAACACATGCTTGATTGATAGTGAAATGAGTATGAGACAAATGATATTGGTTGTGAAGTTTTGCAGTTTGTTTGTATTATTGTGTCATGTATTTTTCATTTTAGAGTTGTAATTGCTTGAGGACAAGCAATATTCTAAGTTTGGGGGTATTTGTTCACTTGGTTGTATACCATTGATTTGGGCTTCCTAGACTTGAGTTTTGTGTTGTTTTTGAGTATTTTGAGTCGTTTTTGTTATATCTCATAGGTGAGGCATTAATTTCTATTGTTTCGAGTCATTTGAGAGGCCAAGCCATGTTGAGGGCCAATTATATTGAGTCTAGAGTCATTTTAATGAGTCGTGTGTCAAAAGAAGCAAGGATGATCAAACAACGAAAGATTGATTTGAAGAAACGCCCAAACGCTGCCCTGAATTTCTAAAGATCGGGGTTTTTAGTATTTTGGTCATAACTTTCTCTAAAAATTGCTATTGTAACACCCGAGCCTTTCACTACTTACTTGGCCAAGATAGCCCATGCATTTCATGTTGGTTATGTGCTAGTTGCACAATTTGACTATTTTACACGGCATGACTAATTCTATATTTTGGAACTAATTTATAGGGTTAGTTGTCGGATTACTATTTTAAGTATTTGAAAAAAAGAATTTATTTGTCGGACTATTGGATGCTAGCTATTAAGTTACAAGTGGTAACATTAATAGTATAATACTTACGAGATTACACGTGGTAAATGTAAGGTTGAAAGATGGCAACAAGGTATGTATGGAAAAACATAAAATACGAACAAATTAATTGAATATATTAATGTAATAGTGGTATATCCATATATATTATTTTAAAATAATGGTTCCATTAAGAAATGAAATAAGGCATCACTACTAATTATATACAAAATCATGTACTACATATATATTTATATATAGATTATATATAGACAATAAGATGAATCATCATGCAAATTGGTAGTATGGATTCACACGTGTACTGCATATACTTATAACTTATTACTAATATATATTAGTTATATAACAACAGCATGGTGTATATATATGTAATATGGTATAACTTCATATAAAACAAGATATAATATATTATATAGATATCAAATAGCTAAATTGACCGACTTACTTTTAAACTAATATTACATTAGTATACAAATGAATTGAATTATGGGCTAACCGACTTAGCTAGATCAAATATATATCTACTTAGCTTATCTTCTTAGACAACCGAACACACACACATACGGGTATCAAAACAAAAAAAAGGGGAACTTAACGAAGTGCAAGAGCAAGACTAATTTCAGGTGAAGTTTTTATGTTCTATGTTCACCTTCATTCTTGAATAGAAGTAATATATTGGCATAATTAGGCTACGCAAAATATACCTACCAAACCAGAAGTTAAAGCCAATATAGGGAAGGTAGGATTGCTCAAACATGAAGAAAATATCAAATACCATTGTAAATTTATTATTGAGTTTTGGGTTAAGTAGTTTGTGACGAAAAAAAAAGCATAAAAGAATGCTGATTCTTTATAACTAAATTCCATACATATGTATATAAGTATATAATTAACGTCTGACTATATTAAGCTGGTGATTATGGCTTTATAAGAAATTACATGTAAGTTTACTAGAAAATATTACTAGTAATTAATGTTTAATCTTTGGTTGCTTGAACATGATTATAATTCGTTAATGGAGACATGCAGAATACATATGGGAAGATAATATGGGAAGATAAGAAATTAAGGTTGAGATAGTTGATTTTGATTTAAAACTATAAGTCTGAGAGTGTGATAGGTAATTAATAATTAAGATTTCCAGTTTTTAATAAAACTTGGTATATTAAACTTAACTAGGGATTTAAAAAAAAATTATAATAAAGAGAGATTGATGACTTCAATTTTTACAGGTGCCATTATACCTAAGGTTAGAAAGGAAGACATTTAGCTAATTTTCAGTAGCTTATCCACGGGTAAGTGAAAATCCATCTGCAACTACAATGTATGAACATAGTATTTCCTTGTCTTATTAATACTAAATGCGATTCTTGTATCTTGATGGATGCATTAAGGAAACATTGATGTTCATATATTGTTTCGTGGATATTGGATTGTAATGATTATTGTTTCATTGAGCATGTCATTCATTGGCATTTGCATGTGCATGCAACCATATGAACATTGTTGAGATAAGGCATGCACGACATGATTTTCTATGAAAAGAAAATATTTTGGTTGGTCACTTTGCTAGTGCACCAAGGCATGAGGTCATGCTTATATGATATATTGAGCTCATGCCATGTGAGACATCACTGGGTATGTGAGACATTCGGACGAGGCTCATTGATTATTAATGCCCAAAGCCATGTGAGACATCACTGGGTATGTGAGACATTCGACGGGGATGATTGATTATAGATGTCCAAAGGCCATGTGAGACATTACTTTGGGTGTGTGAGACATACGGACTGACAACTTGATCATTAATTATATGTTGAGATATTTTCGATGCATAGCGGTGGACCAAGGCCATAAAAAAAAGTGATTTTGAATAAAATACATTGGTGCATAAACATGAATCGCTGGTATAATATATAGCAATGCACCGCATGTATATTGCATTATTCCTTGTCATGCATGATTTTCGCTCGAGTGTTAGCTCACGTAGTTCATGCATTGTAGGTGAGTTTGGTGATCTTTGGATTGCATGAGTTTATCGGTCGGTGGTGGAGCTTCTACGAGTTATTGAGGACAATGTACATGGATGACGACACTGTTGGGTTACGTTGATGGGTCATTTTCTCTTTTTGGTCTTGTATTATATTTTGGTTTTGGGTTGTACCCTCTTTTAAAAACTATGATGTAAATATGTATATGTAAATAATCGGGTGATGTGGATTAAGTGTTTGACACGTGGATGTCTCATTGTGTTTAATAACAGAGTTGGTTACTTTTTTTTCGTTTTTAGACATGGCTTGTCCTTATCTTATAATTAAAATGATTTTACTTGGTTGTTGTTAAAATGTCACAGGATAAAAAAAAAATCATTACACGTTTTAAATAGAGTTTTGTGGCCAAGCTTTACTATTTATATATTTTCTAGTAGTAGAATAGGGGTGGGCGTGATAAAATTATTAAGGCGATTCAAGTGGCTATGGAAACTTGACACCGTAGACTTATGCGGTTAGAAAATTCTCTAACAAAAATAGAGAAAATCGAGCAAACCAAAAGAAAATTTTGTAAATTATGAAAAAATGAGAGCTTGATGCTAAAGAAAAAGAAAAGAAGACAAAAAGGCCTAAGCATGAAAAAGGAGAAATAAGGGTGGAATTGAGTTGAAAAAGAAAACGATATTATGTTGAAATTGAGTTGGTAATTGCAAGTCTGTATGCTTAAATTCTATTTGCTCAAGTCAAGTCACTTAATCCAAATTTACATACCCTTACCAAAGAGCCTACATTACAACCAAATGAAAAGTCCTTTTTGATTCTTAGATTGTGCACACAAAAGTGGTAGAGATGTTAGACGATTTGCAAGCTTATGATAGTTCTACATTCACCAATTGAATTTGAGCGTAAACACTATCCATACACTTCGAGAGTCGAGTGATACACTATATTCTTGTGAGTCGTGATGTCGAGTACCCAATAGAGTATTGATTATGCTGAGTTTATGAATAATGACTTCTTGATGATGAATTACATGGTTTCCTTTGAGTATAGAGTCAAATGTTATTTAATGTTCATAGTGTTCTTGGGTGTTCGCTCGTTTTCACCCCTTGTATTAATTTTTCTTAATTTGCTTGAGGATGAGCAATGCTTTAAATTTTGGGGATTTTGATGAGTGTAAAATATACGTGCATTTGAGGATTTAAAATGATATATATTTGATGCATTTGCACGCATATTTAGTCTGTTTTGCTTGGTTTCCTTTTTTTGGCGTGATTCTCGTACTCTTGTGAATTTTGCAGAATAATGAGCTAAATTGGACAAAAGATGATAACATGTTTCAAATGACATGTAAAAAGACAAGGCACGAGCAAAGATAAGAAAGAAAGAAGCATGGACGGTCAAACAAAAGGGAATTTCCTTCAAAAACGCCAAAACGCGCTAACAGCTTCAAAAGATCGGTAAGGTTTACTATTTTGGCCATAACTTACTCTACACATTTGATATTGAGGTGATTCAACTTCCTATAGAAATCTAAAAGAAATATCTACAACTTTTATGAAGACCCCGAGATCAAATTCCAATCTCACGACCCAAACATTTGCATTGGTCTCCTTTTCCTACTCAAACTCGCAAGTGATCTCTCCAAGCATCTATAAAAGGGACCCAAGGCTATGCACGAAAATTCATCCATCAATACATCATTCTCTACATAGAAAACACATCAAATAACACAGAACGAAGGAATCGAAGAGCTTTTGAGAGCAAAAGGCTAGGTCGCGAAGAACACCACAAGGCTTTCGCATCTAGGAGTACAAGAGCTTCGAGGGCTTGGAGGGAGAATCCATCCCGACAAGAAGGGTTTTTTCTATGTCTAAGAACTTTTGTCCGTGCTTATATGATGTTGTAATATTGATTCGATTTGTCTATGAGTTTGTAATCAATGTTTGGCATATTTTTGGATCTTAGAGGCATAATCGAAATCGTGGATCTATATTAAATATGATTATTTATTTTCTTAATTGCTTCATGCGTTCTATTTTATGAATTCGAGTGTTTATTTATAATTGCCTTTTATTTGGCCAATAAATTGCATGTCATACTTCTAGTCCATAATCCGACCAAGTGGGTTCTAGTAAGACGAAAATCGACCAAATAAGAAACATGTGTCATGCATGTTTGTGGGGAGTTATTCATTTCATAAATCTTTTTGGAGTTAATAAGAATTGTAACGTTCAACCAGGACTACAATTGTTATTAATAAACTGTTTACGCACCCCGACCAGGGAATAAATGAATTTAGGAATTGAACCCATAGAATTGCATGAATTGGTTTTTAAAACTTTATTCGCATTTAATATTGAAGAATCATGTTGAGATTATGTGCCTAAGGTTGCTCCTAATGATGTTGAAAATACTTGTGGGGTTCACAAATTTATTTCTTTTATTTTCTTTATTTTTCGATTTTTTTCCTTAGAAAAAATACTTGATTTTCGGTCACTTCAATAAAATTGGAATACGATGTTATTATAGCGTAAGTGTTTCGAGCTTCAATCCCCAGAATACGACCTTGCTTGCCATTATCCTATATACTACACTCGTACACTTGCAGCTTGTATGAACCAAAACAATTTTTGGCGAACAAATGTTTGTAAGGTGTCAGATATCGCCAAGACGAATATTGCTGCCTGCAGATTGACAAAATGGTTGAAAACCATCGGTGAAAAAGCCCACCTTACATTTCGAGTTTTGGTTGCAAAGTTAGGATGAGTTTGTTTAAAATGCTTCCAAGCCAATGAGCGAGCCGGATGGGTGATGCATAATCCCATCCTCAATTACATGCTCGACATGCCACCTCATCTTCTTTGTTGTGGCATTGATGCGTACAATCTCTGAATCATGAGTCAAAGGAAAGTAATGCATCTTCTTGTATGCTACATAAGTCTTCTTTTTGTTCTCAACTTCCGTATGTGTTCTCCTAAACCGAGGATGGTCACAAAACTTACAAATGTTCATATTTGAATCGGCGGCCCAATATATCATGCAACCATTTTCACAACAATCTATTTTCTCAACTGGTAACCCCATACCGTAATAACTTCTTGCTACTATAGATATTATCTGTTACAAGATTATCATCTAGCACAATCTCTTTCATTAGCTCGATGATCCGGTCAAAACATTTTTGGACATGCGGTTCTCTAAATTCAAACTCATAAGCCGAGCAACTAGAGACAATCGGGAATGTTTCTCGCACCCGTGCCACAATTGTTGATTCGCGCTTTCAAAGATGTCATAGAACTTTCGAGCCTCTGGATTCGGTGGTTCTTCTACATCATTCCCCACATTGAAATCTAGACCGCAACATCTTGGATCATAGTGGTGTACGAATCGATGCTTCTCCTTCACCACATACGATGAGCCGCCAACGCCGATCATGGTCAATAGTGGGGCTCAAATATGATTCCTTTGGAAAGTCCAAACATAATAGTTTGGTACAAATCCATGTTTAACCAAGTTAAACCGCACGGTAGCTACATCTAGAAATCTTCTATTCGACACTTGACTAGAGTACACGGACACTTAACTTTAGTCCCGTCCATCCATGTAGGTTGTGCAAGAGCAAATTCAATGAAACTCTTAAGTCCATTGACAAACCTCTCGGATAGATAACCATTTTCTATTCTCCTATACATCCAACTTCGACTTTAACTAATTTTTTTGCGATGTCCTATATTAAATATAAAATGACAAAGTAAAGGATTAAAGTAGAAAAGTGTTAGAAGATGAATACCAACACTAGTAATAAAATATTTGTGAGATATTTAATGTAAATACCAAATTACATTCAACTATATTTCAAGAAAGGGGTTTGAAATATTTCTAGATAGACTAAAGTTGTGTGCCCTAGATTTGGATTAACAATTCAGAAAGTATAAATTTTCTCAATGATGAATAATTCTAGTAGGTTTCCTATATTCCTTTAAATCGAACATATATAATTTGAAACGTTATATAGACTAAAGTTGTGATCTGTTCTTTTTTTTTTACTCCGCACTCATGTTCTCGTAAGTGCTTTCTAGAGTCAAATCGTATTTTTTGTAGAAATCTATGCCCCAAATTTGGTGCACTTCTTTTTAACCATGCATACATTTTTAATTGTACTTTAACCCGTAACACAATCAAAGCCAACGCTACCAAATCATTCTTTTCATATACATTTAATTTGATCCTTTGTGTAGTTTAGTGAGTGAAGTTGATGGAATAACCATACCGGTGTGATTCCATTGGAGAGTTGATTAATATTCTTGATTAGGATAAATTATAAAAATTAGCCTTGAGACTTAGCCTAATTATAAAAAAGTTGTCATCTTTTAAAAATTATAACATTTTCTTGAAGTATTATAGATTCCTCAAGTTTGTGTTTGTGATACAAACAAGGTTGAAGTTCAATTTGTAAAATAAAAACAAACATAATTTTTGAAAGTTAATGGAGTGTTTTAGTAATTAAGCTAGAGTTCAACATAATATTTGTATTTCTCCTTTTAATTATGATGAACAAACTTTATATATAGCCAACTACGAGACAAAGGCATATATTGTCAATAATGGCATATATTTCCTCAACCTCGGATAAATAATTGAAGGGCTATATCTCCTCTCAAATTACCAGCTCAATTTTAGCTTGTAGAAAACTTTAGAAAAAGTTCAACCAATAGTATTGATATTTAATGTAGAGTTGGTCAATGTGTTGGCGCTTTTGAATTGAAATTTTATATAGAAATCAGAGAAAACTCCATTTCGATAGATAATTATTGAGGGGCTTCATAATTAATGCTACCTACCTAACTTATTGACTGGGTACAAAACAAAAGATAATTTTTAATAAGTTTATATTTGTAACTTGTGGCTCAAGTGATTAGACTAGTTTTGCTCGAGGTGTCGGCGTATTTGCTCGAGGTTTTGAAGATAGTTGAGCTTGAAGTTGATACTGAGTGTGGCTTTAATCCTCATAGAGGGTTGAATCTTGTAAACAACAATCCTAAAATATATTAACTAATAGTTTTATTCATCTTCTCAAAACCAATACATATACATCAAAATTCATCCACCAACACTATTTATCAGCATGCATCCCCTCTTCCATCCATTTCATATGTATACCAATACACACACATGCAATCTATATAAATATATATACTTATACATGCATTAAATTTTAGAGGTTGCCTTAAAAAAGAAGCGACGACGATGGTGGCAAACAAAAAATAGTTGAAACCGAAGTCAGAATTTGAAAACTAAATCTCCCGTCAACATCATCGATATATTAATTTAGTATTAGCCTTTACAAGTGAAATGAGGAAAGACATATTTTATTTAAATATAAACTTGACCTATAAATAGAAAGTTAATGTCTCATTAAAATAAAAAGAAAGTACAAAAATCCAGTGGAGAATGGTCCTTGCCAACTCACACTTACAACTTTTCACACACAAAAAGCGCATAACTTATAGTTCATTGATGTGTAAAAGCTAGAGGAGCCAATCTTTAACAAACAAATGAATCCAGAAAAAAATAATACAAACCTTTTGATGACCAAAAGGTAATCACAAATTCAAGGACATTATGGAAAAATTGTCTGCATAACCCACTTGTTTAATGATTGAAATATCAAGAAGCTGTTGTGATCTAAATATAAAACGATAAAGTAAAGGATTAAATTAGAAAAGTGTTGGAAGATGAATACCGACACTAGTCATATCCAAAATCTAGAAAAGCATTTTACTTATTACAAAATATTTGTGGAATATTTAATTTGTCCTTCTAAATTCCAAATTACTGATTATAATATGGTATGGACTAATGACAGAGAATTGAATATACATAATAAAACTTTTGAAGTACTATTTCATTCAAAACTGGTTCATAAGGTTTTTACAGATTGTATTTCTTAGAATTTATATTTAGGTATACAAGCACAAATGGATTAACTAATTTTTGAGATCTCAATACCTTTTAGTTGGCTGCTTCTTATATATAGTTAGAGTCCAACAAATTAAATTTTCTGCTTTTCTATTAAATTGTTCCTTCTTCTTGGGGTGTAATTAAACAAATTTCTACGGATGATTATTTGAATTTTCTTGCCGAAAAACCAAATAAATGGCAGAGAGTTGACAACTTTATGATATAAAAAACAAACAATGTACAAGATGAATAATCCATAGAAATGTTTGATTTAAAATGTTTGATTTAAAAAGTGGCATATCAAGGTTCAAATAAAAAAGGGAAACATCCGAATAAACCTTTATAGAACTCATTTATTTTCTTTATTAGTTTTCTTGACCTTTGCTTAGGAATTACATATATAAGAGAGATCCAATTAAGCTTCTACTTTTCCTCTCAAGAAAAAAAATGGAAACTCTTTCTTCTTCCTTCAAAAATTTAATATTAAGTCGAAATTAAGCTAAGTTTCTAACATTCTTTGTGTTTATATGGATGTGATTCCTTGGTCATAAGTGATTAGTGAGGTCAGTAATCTTGGACATAAAGCTATCTCGTAATTTGTGAAAGACCGCCTTGAACATACTTGTCTCGTGTCTCATTACTATTGAAGCCCAAGTCCGTGGATTACGCTAAAATCGAACCCGACTCCGCGGAGTGTTTGCAAACTCAAAAATAAGTGATTCTCAACTTCTAGATGGAAAAATAATTGTTTCACTTGGAATTCAACCATCACCTTGAAAACTAGCATCTTTTTTAACGACAACTACAAGTCCGAGTGTTCCTGCTTTAGTCTCAACAATCACTTGTAATATTGATTCAACATGTTAACCATTTTGAACTAAAATAATTGGCCCAAATTGCTGCAAAGTTCAAATCTACACCGGAAGGCCAGTTTTGATGCCTCTCTCGCTTCAACTTTCAAAGAAATTGTGACAAATTATTTGAATTTTGAGGAACAACTCTTATAGTGCATTCAAGTTTATTCTTTTTTCCTTACATGAGATTCCTTTTAGTGGACCCTAATGATCCGTCTAAGTTTTAAACTCTCACTAGAAAACTAATAACTTGTACTTTCAAGATTGATATAGTGTCCAACCCAATCTATAGAAACACTCCGTCTATTATAATTAATGTACACTCTAATAGATTCACTCACAAAAACCTATAGAACAAAACATTTCTTCCTCCATCGAAGTAGTTCACACTTCAACAGAGCAAGAAATTCCATGTAGAAAAAAACAATCATTACTCACTTTAAAAGAGAGTCCATTAACCTTAATTACAAAAATTAGGGCTAAGAATAAAATTACAAAAAAAAAAACAAAAAGAGGGGCGAGGAATCGAAGAGAGAACAATAATCACAACATTATCGTGGAGGCGTGGTGACATAGAGGAATCGGACTGGAGGAGAGAACAATATTAAGAAAAATAGAGAAAAGAGAAAGACAAGAAAAGGGTTACCGTGGAGGCGTGGCGACGAGCGGCAAGGCCGCGCGACGATGGTGCGTGGGGAAGAAGGAACTGGATCGGATGAGAGAACAATATTAAGAAAAATAGAGAAAAGAGAATGAGAAGAAAATGTGTTCTTGTGTTTCCGCTTAAACCCCTATTTACCGACGGAATATGACATAATCACATACCGACGGATTTAATCCGCTCGTGATTATTAAATTAATTTCTATTCTCGTAAACAAACAAACGATGCTACAAAACAACATCATTTTTTGTGAACATTACCGATGGATTTATTTCCGTCGGTAATTGTTGAATTTTTTAATATATACCAACAAATATTATCCGCTCGGTAATAACCGTCACAAATCCGTCGGTATTCGACGGAAATCGCATGCGGCAATATTTGGCGCAAAATATACCGACCATTTACCGATGGTTTAGAATCCATCGGTGTATTCCTTAGTAATCCATTGGTATTCCATCAGGGATATATCATATTTTTTTAAAGAATAAACCGACCCAAATAGGTCGGTATTCCATTGGGAAACCGTCGGACTATACCGACGAATTTGGTCCGTCGGCAAGTTCTCAGATTCTGCGAAATTCTTATAGTGATATGTGGGGACTTGTTCACGTTTTGTGTTGAGATGATCGTTCCGTTGGGAGGAAGCCTTAATTCTCCCGGAATAGCCGAAGATGTTTGTACGGAGGTTGGGGTGCCATTTGTGAGCTTAGGGGCGTCTTCTCGTGGCCTAGAAAGGGTGCCCTTTCCTAGAGCTCTTGTTTGTATAATTTCTTCGATCGTGTATTAATTCCTTATGGGCATGTATTAGCATTTTTGCCTTTTTTCGTGCACATTTATGTGGTGTATATTAGTGAGGAAGGGAAATTTACGAGGATCCCCATTGGGGAGCTCTCTCCTCCGGAGCACCCGATGAGCTTTAATTGACGAGGACTCCCTCGTGAGGGAGCCCCTCCTCTTAGGAGCGTCGAGAGGTTTAGTTTACGAGACCCTCCATGAGGGAGTCCTTCTGTTCAAAGTTTATTTTACAAGGACCATCATATGAGGTAGCTCATCCCTTCCGGGAGCACCGAAAGAGGTTAAATTTATGAAGACCCTCCCATGATCGAGTCTCTCCTTCGGGGAGAACCGAAGGAAGTTTAATTTATGAGGAATCCCCTCCGAGGGAACCCTCCTCCAGGAGGGCCGAAGGAGGTTCAATTTATGAGAACCCTCTGCGGAGGGAGCCCTCCCCTCCCGGATTGCCGGGAGGTTTAATTTACGAGACCCACCATGGGAAGGAGTCTCTCCCCTCTCGGGAGCACCAGATTAGGTTTAATTTATGAAAATCCCTCCGTGAGGGAACCTCTCTCCCCAGAGTCCGGGAGGAGGTACGTTGAGGAGAGCGCCCAATGGTTATAGATCACGACCATATTCGGTAGTTAACTTCATGCAAGTAATCATGGAAGAAATTGAAAGTAATTCATTCATTATTCATAAAGCAACAAAGTTTTACGCCCACGGGCGAGTTAGGCTAAAAATAGAGACATCAATGTTTAACGCCTCAGGGAAGAAATGAACAGAAGCAAATAAAAATAGGAGAGCAAATCGGAAAGTGGGGAGAACGGTATTTGCGGAAGCTAGCAAGGTCCGCAGCTCCTACGATGGCGTGGTGCTCTTACTATATTGAGGAGTTCATTTCATCTTTAATATGGCCACATAGCGTTCTCGTGTAGTCTTGACATCCCCAATGGTCTTGTACATTCCATATTCTCAGAGGAACTTGATTTAAGGTGAATTGTGGAGGTAACGACCCGAGACTAGTTCAGATAGGTTTCCCTAGTTCGTGTCGTAGGGGTAAGGAGCATCCATGGTGATGAGTTGGTCCATCATTTCAACTTGGTAAAGGGCACCTTTGAGTACTTTCTCTTTGGTCGATCCTTGTATAAATCTCATCGATCCACGTATTCTTGTAGATGGCCCTTCCGAATTAGCCTTCAATTTATTTCCTTAGTCAATATAGGTTTCGGAGGTATGATCTTTGTCATGGTAGAAGTGACAATAAAGGTTGAAATGAAGTCTCGAGAGATTATCTTTCATCTTCCGAGGAGATTTTACGATTCCCCGCATTTGGGAGGAAGTTAGCACTTCATTAATTGTGCATTCATGGGGGTTGGTGTTTGTTCATAATTCCCTATTTTGTTGCTTCGAGGCTAGTTCTTGTCATCCTCTGGTCTTGCGATTATTCCCGTGTTGGGACTCAATAGCCTTTATCCGCTCGGATGGGCACCCTGGTACAACTTAAGTAGTCTTTCTAAAATGGTGAGAATTTCTTCTTCAAGTGGTTCTACAAAGTGTCAATGGGGAATGACACGCCACTAGATACTAATCAAGGTCTCTTGTTGGATGTCGGTACCTTCATTCATGGATTCTACGAGCTGTCCCATAAAGTCGCGCAAAGGTTCCCCCACCTTGAGTCGAAACTAATGTGCGATGGTCGGTGGTTTTCCTTGCTATTATAGAATTGTTGCACGAAAGCCTCAAAGAAATTTATGCATCATGGTGATGGAGCCCCTGTAGGTCTCAAATACGTGGTGTAAGGTTTAGAAGGGGGTTAAATAAACCTTACCAAATTTTTGATTTAGTCCTTTTAAACTTATTCAACAGAGTTGACTCAAATCAGTTGTGTCATTGGGGACAACTAAGTTGGCTATTCAAATAAGTTACCCACTCAATGCACTCGATAGAGCTATTACAATGATAACTCGGCTTCTTAAGCCAAATACTTAACTTAGTTGATTTGGTTTTATAACAATGGAAGACTTAACACCCTTTGATAGATTTAAAGCTTGTTTTAAAAACTTATTTTAGCACTTAGTTATTTATCGGTTGGATAACAAATATTAACTAACAAAATAGATATATAAAGTAAATGTACAAGAATGAAAATGCAAAGTAAATTGACACAAGTATTTTTATAGTGGTTCAAGATGGGGTAATTCTTCTAGTCCACTCTTCTCCAACTCCTGGAGGAATCCACTAAGTAATGTGATCATTTTACAAAGTGGTTATCGATCCTGAGACAACTTTGATCACACAAAACCGGCTTCTCTTGCGACTCCTTCTTCACGAGGCCGCCGACTACTACTTGAGATCACTTCTCAAGTTCTTGGATTTGATAACGAAGCCCTACAACAAACTTGATACTTGGTTCGACCTTGAACCTTTCTACAATACTTCAACTTGGAAAGTAGACCCTTTTTTGATCTTCAAAAGTTATCCTCTTCAATCGATTGAAGTTATCTCTCATTCACAACTTGTGTTTGATCGAGTTTCTTGAGTTTTAGGCTTGAGGAATATCTTGATAAGCTTTGAGAATTTGCAAGTTAATTGCTTGAATATTGCTTGAAAAATCGAGTGTCAATCGCTTCCTTTTGTCAAATGCTTCCTCACCTTTTTATAGCGCACATTTGAAATTTGCCCATTGAAGAGATAGGCTAGTTTCAAATGTCACTTGTGTTCGTTGGCTTGTCTTGTCTTCGTCAGCAAAATTTCCTTGTGATGTTGACCTTTTTCGTATTAAATGGTATTTCACTTTTGCGATTCTAACACAAGGTGCAAAGTGTTTCCCATTGTTTCATTCCTTTTGCATATTTCTCGAGCCAAACACTTTAAGACTGGAAGCTTGACATATTACTATATCGAGTAATATTCTTGACTTTATTCCAACGGATCTAAGTCGATTGTCTTCACTTGATCGTTGCCTTTACCCCAGGTGTGACTTGAGTCCGCTCCAATCATAGGATTGACTCAACTATCACTTCAACTAATAGACTTAGCTCTTCTAGTTGACTTGACCGATACTCCTCACAATTGTTCCTCACCGACTATTCTTCGATCGAGTCCTCGACTTCCTTCTAGCCATACTCACCGACACACAACGAGTCTTCATTCCAAATCACTTGACTTCTTGTAATCTTGACTTAGCTAACTTACCTCACTCTTCCAAATCCTATCTATTACAATACATAAATACAAGAGGGGTGCCAATTTCCTACTTTAAGATTTACATGGCATCATCAAAATCTAACAAATAAATTTCCTAACAATTTCCCTTTTTGATGATGCTAAAACTTAAAACATATAAAATAAGTAAACAACAAACATACAAGCGGTCAAAGAATAAAGAATGTATGCTTTGAATAATCATTTTATTGATCATAGCATTCTTGTCCTTTACAAAGCTATTTACAATAAGTATCGAGCTTTATACAAGTATGACAAGACAACGTATATCTAAGATACAATACATAGAGAGTGAAAATTACAGGAAATACACAGAGCTTATTACGAAGACTTACATTTATGTATTTACAACAAAGTAAAATACATGAAGGGGTTCGCAGACACTTCAACGCCTTTGCCGCTTCCTTCTTCTCTTTCATCTTCACCCTCTTCCCGTCATCTTTTGATCTTCTCTTCTTCCTCTCTTCTTCATCTTTCTTCTTTTTTCATAAGCTCTTTTTAGCAAAGGCGGGTCATCCCTTCATCGCCTCTCAAGCCATTCGCACTTCGCTCTCTCATTCTCACTTCTTGCCTCCTAACAACTTTAGCGTACGTGCATGCCACCTCAAGGTTAGCAAGATGGTCATATCCACCAAAGATGTGACCCCTTTCTTTTGTGGATCAATATACGTAACATTCTTTGGTCTTGGCGGTGGTTGAGAACCTCTTCCACCGCCACCATGTCTTCCCCTTCCCGACTCAACTCCCTTTTCTATGGGAGTATATCAGATTGAGTCTTTGAATTTCCAAATTTGAATGACTACCAAAGTCTCTTCCTTATCTGTTTGATTTACACACATCCAAATCCTTCTCCCAATACAAATCTCGTGCTTGAGGCAGAGTCATTCCTTGAAAATAACCTTCCGCTTCTGAGTTTGAAACTCCTCTAGAGATCCGGCTCGGATCCAAAGATTAGGCATAGCAATATCTCTCGGGGTTTTATAGCGGCTAATCCTTTCCTACTGAGGACCACCATATCGCTTTATATTTTCCCGAACACGAGCCGATCAAGTTTTCTCAACTACTTCCTTGAATGCGGCTTCGATGGCCTTCCTTTATCTTTCATGGCCAACTCAACTTTCTCAACAAAGATCCGGGGTAGATTCTTTGAGAATGGAAGTTGTGACTTCACCTACCTATGGGGTTTCAAAGATACATCGCTTTCAAAGGAAGATTTTTCGAACTTCCTTCCCCTCACTTTGTCACCTCCTTTCTTCGCCTTCTCCTTCAATCCCTTTAAGGCCTCATCTTCCCCTTTCTCGCATCATCACCAAATGAAAGGGTTAGCCCAGGGAACAAACCACTCAGAGGAAATCCACCACCGATGGTAGAATCCTGCTTGAGTCCGTGTGGAGTGGGCTTTTCTTAACTCGACCGAGTAGCCTTTGACTCACTTATCGCCAATTTCATCTCAAAATGAGAAGACCGATCTTTTCATTCATGTTGTTCTCTAGGCGAGTAATTTCGGTTTGGTAGGAATGGCGGGCTCTTCTTGCACGGTGTACTTCTCTTGATCTTTGCGCATTCTTCCTCCATATCCGGCAGCTCAAGTTGAATGGGAACATATCTTCAAAAACATCATTGCATACAAATGATATCCCCCTGCTTCACTTTGAGGGGTTTGTCTTTGAATTTCTTGCAATGGTCTAGCTCTTTTTGCCTCGGCATGGCGGATCATCGACAGATGTGATGTTGCACTGTGGGAAGCCTGTGAGTGAGTCATTGAGTCATATCGCTTTGCAACTATGGTTCTCTTTCTCTTCTTTTCTTCTTCACCGCTTTTTTTTCTCGTAGGCTCTTCCTCGGCGCCTTCGTCTTTTCTCTTTTCTTTCTTGCCTTTGTTGACTCTCTTCCCACAACCGATCTTGTCTCTTATTTTCTTCTTCAATCCTTTTGACATAGTCGATTCTTCCTTGCCACTTCAATATTTGCTATGGCATCAAATCCAGCCCAATAGATCCCTCCTTTCTTCCCCGGATCTATGTATTCGATGTTTTTGGGTAGAGGTCTAGGTTTGAAACCTCTTCCTCCACTCGCTTCTACCTCTTCCTCCGGGCGTGTATTGTCTTTGGGGCCTTCTTCTTTCCAAAGAGTGACCAGCAGAGTGATCGCTAGTAGTCTCACCGCTGTCGGCCTTCTTCGCACGCCTTGAGGCCTTTTTCCCAATACAAGTCCTAGGCTTGGGCCATGGACATGCGCTTTACAAAGTATCCTTCGATTCGAGCGTCTTGAATTCATCAATGATCTAGACTCGTTTCCGACGTCCAAATGGCATCGTGTCTCTTCCCGCCGGAATACCTCCGTATTGTTTCAATATGTCCATCGCACGGCATCCATTTTTCTTTCGACCTCCTTCATCTCTCGCTTCTACGATTTTTCTCTTCTCGGACATAGGCATAGCAGAGTGTTGGAGCGGCAGAGTCATCGAAGTTTGCTTTGATGATGATGTCACCGTGATTTGAGTTCTTGTTGAGGGGTTCTAGCAACCATTAAGGTCGTATCCTTTGAACCTTCCCCCTCAACTACTTTTCCCTTATCTTTCTTCTGCTCTTCAGCTATTTTCTTCTGCTTCTCAACAACTGCGTCCTTCTTCTCAGCTGCCGATTCTTTAACGTCTTTAGGTATTCCTCTTCCCCCTTTTCGGCATCATCAAAGAAGAGATGAACCCCTGGGAATAGACCAACCAACATGATGTCCAGGCGGCTGATAGCTGAGTTGTGCATCGAGTCTGCTGTAGAGTATGCTGCACGGAATTCTGAGTGGGTGGCTTTGGATTCAGCTGCCACCAGCTTCATTTCAGCCGTAAGAAGACTGAATTTGTTATTCATGTTTTCCTCGACGCACGAAGTTCTTTCCGTGAAATTCTCATGATAGTTCCATTTCGGTGTTGTGGGAGGCATGCATTCTATCAATATTTTCTTGCATCCTCCTCTTCATATCAAAGATTATCGGTGCTCCGGATCAACATTTTATTGTACAATGCTTTGAAATATCCGACTGTTCTAAACGCATTGCGTTGTTGTTGGTACCATTCTCTGATTCTGACTACTATTCCACGCAGATCGGCCGTAAGATTAGCATCTCTTTTATCGAGCCGCATATCCATGGTGGCCTGGTGCCTTTCCATCTTCTCAATCTCTGCAAAGATTGCCTTGAAGACTTCTCGAACCTCACTGCACCTCTGTCTCACCAAGCGGCCAAGCAACATCAATATCAAAATTCGCGGGTACGATGGTATCTCGTGGGAATGACTATATCAGGTTTGTGGAAGCGTCTCTGCTTCTCTCTAGCCGATTCTTCATCCGATCGGCACTCTAGTGAGAAGGGGAATGTTTCTTCAAACGCATCATCACGGACATAGGGAATATGTTCAACGGTGACTCTTGGCCGTGATGTTCCCGTTTGAGTCGATTCGATGCAGCGTTGGGAGCTTGCGCAGTTGATCGTGATTTAGCCGGGGTCTCTGTTGCGATGGACCCGGTGGTTGAGCCTCGATTATCTCAACAGCTTCGTCGGTCTCAGCTGGTTTTAGCTTTTGAGGTGTCTGGTCCTCGGCCGTATCAGCGGCGTCATCGGAAGATGATGAGACTTGAAAGGGTGGCTCATCATCAAAAGTGAATGTTTGACGAGTAGCCTTGAGGTCCGACTTGCTCGTGCTTGGAAGAACATCCTCAACCGAGTCTTTTGGATTTGCAACGGGGATGTCGGGGTTGTCTTGGGAATCATGAAGGCGGCACTTAACTCCTTCTCGGATGCATCAATGATAACAAGAGGAATGTTCTCGTGTTTCTTTCTCTTTACCTTGGGAAGTCTCACCCTCCCGTAGGCCTTCGCACCTCCTACGTCTCAACTACAAAGCAAGGCTTTGGACAATCCCTTCGACGACTCAACCGTCTTAGGGTCTTCTCGTGGTGGCATCCACAGGAGTCTCAACTTCGTGGATTATACTTTCATTGCCCAGTGTTAACTCCTGGGTAGATCCATCATGTGCCTCGACCGCATCGCCAGCGTCCTTTAGCTGGCAGAGCGATTGGCACTTCAGATAGTCTCAACGTCCGAGCTTCACAAGGACAACTTTGATGTGTTTATGTTTGTTGTTCCTTCTCCACTTCGCCTCCTAGATTCTTTGTGGAGTCATCTCGCAGATCCTCCGATCTAGCCGCAGCGAAGGGAGTTTCCCACTCGGTGGCACACCACCGAGTGACTGGGTTGGGGTCACTCTTCTCCAAACTCCCTACTGTTTTCCCGTGAGTGTTCACCGTTGGGGTAGGTGGTAAGACACCTTCAATAGGGGTTGGCTCGACTTGGGTCCCCAAGTTCCCGGTTTCATCGCCAGTTCCTTAGAACCTTCCTCGAGTGAGTGGGGAAGTGGTTGCGGCAATGACAGTGGCAATGGCCGCACCACTCGCAGGGTCAATCTCCACTGGGATTTGGAAGACTCTCCGAGTGTCCTTCCATCACCGTTGCTCATGTAGGATCCCGAATTCTGCATGGCTTGCTGCGTTTCTAGCTCTTCTCATGCAACAAAGAGGGGTCCGAGATCCTCATCATTTCCCCGAGAGTACGTCAAGATGAGGATGAGTATGATCGGTGGTTCCAAAAGGATAGATGATGGCCTTCTCATGAGCTTGACCTCTTCTCAACCTTTCCTTCTCCTTATCTTTGAAGATATTCAAGATATCCATGCGATTCTCTTCATCGAGTGCTTGGACCATCGTGGTCAACCCAAGGAAACTCATCGCTTCTTCTTCTTCTTCAATAAATTCGTGTCTTTGGAATGTTCCCTTGAGCGACTCACCGCCACTTCCTCCATTCGCGCATACGATTTTGGATTTCGGATATGGTGGAGAAAGCATGATCACATCATCGTCATCATCTTCCCGCTATACTTCTTTCTCGGAATGGAGGGTAGCGAGACTTTTGTTGCTCAACACCCTCAAGAAGATTCATGTCGCGGGCAGAGACACGGCCTTGTCGACGCGCATTCATTCAACTATCTCGATTGCTTCTTGTTCCTCGGTTGTCCTCGTCCACGCTAGGTCTTCGACTTGCCTCTGCTGATCGGCCTCAAAGCAGATTTGGTCGTTTCATCAATGATTTCGAGACTCTACTTCTCCAAATTGCTCAATGATCTGTTCGGTGAGTGGCGGCAGACTCACTGTTTTCTCAAGCTCAACGCTTGTAGAGTCTTCTTCTTTGGTCCTTACCGGAGGAATTTATGGTTCGGATATGTTTTCCTCGAGTCCTGCGGCGGGGCGGGGCTACTTTCTTTGTCCGAGGAGCCGGTTTTCTTGGCTTGTCAGTCCTCTTTTCTTGACAAGCCGGAGAAGGTATTTGAGGTTCCTTCTCCACTGCGGCCGCAGGGGCGGGACACGATCGCAGGGCGGCGACTCAAATTTCACCAGGGGGCAAAGTGCGCTTGTTGTCTTTGCTTTGCAGGCCAACCTTCTTCTTTGCGATTGGAGCATCTTTCTTCTTTGGAGGAGGAGGAGACGCTTGTTTCTTCCGGGTCACCGATTCCCCCTCACTTGTATCTCCTTCTTGGCGTATGCTCTCTTCGGGCTCCCCGACAAGTTGGCCCGAAACATCTTTTATTGACATGACATGGAACGCCCTTTCCATGTCGGAGTGGAACACCTTTCACCTCCATCAATCGGCCAATTACAAAGCCATACCCCGAGATCCTCCAAACGACTCATCGTCCTTGAAGGACTTATTCCCAACATTCGGGCAGAGTCCATTGTAGACAAGTTCGCGCCATTGACCTTCTTCTCCTCCATGATCACAACCATGATGATCACTTGGTTTTGGAACGCCGATTGAAGCATCCAAACTTCATATCCACACATTTTGCGATGATATCCATCACCTTGTGGTAATCGCCCTTCAAAGATCTTCTTTATCACCAAAACCACCTTCGCGAACACACTCGTGTCTAGCCACTTCCTTCCATGTAGTAGCCAGGTTTACATCGCCTTCAATATTTCCGTACACATTAAACGGCGAAGCAATGCTCGCAAGGTCTTGGCAGTGATGGTGAAATCTTTTCCGTGAACGGAGGACTTGATGCCCTCGTCGTGAATCGCGCGACCTCTTCAACGTAGGTCATCCAAACTCCATTGTTAGAAAGGGTTTCACCGGACTTCTCGATTTTGTCGGCTATCTTCTTCACGAGGGGTTTCATCGAACCTGCTTTATCATCCCATCAAAGTCCACAATAGATCCGGTGTGGATTTGCTTCCCTAACTTGGTGAAATCGTAGGTTGATGCCATTTCGGTGATTTCTACCGAACGAACTTGATGAACTTGCTTTGAAGATTTGGTAGGGTTTGAGAGAAAATGCTTTCTTTGCTTTTTGGAGAGATGAACAGGTTTGAGTAGTGTGAGAGAGAAAACTCAACAAATGGTATATGTATGGGTTATGAAAGGACGTGCATATGGTTTTTTGAAATTTGATCGAGATCAACAACTCGAGAATTAGCACGCCGATTAGTATTTAATTTCTCGCATTTAATTCGGCAAAGATTTATATGCAATCATTTGCTTTGTCGTGCGACTTTTGACTGCTCCCCGTCATTATTGCGCTGATGTCATCCTTAAAACATTCCCACTTATTAAAAACGACTGCGTTTTTGTCACTTAGCTCATAAATGACTCAACTTACTTCTTAGCTGATTCAACTCTTCTTCTCTCTATTTACATAGTGACTCAATTGTCGCCTAACTCGACGATCAAATTGACTTTCCGATGCGGCTGATTCACTTAGCTGATTCAAGAGCTCCGCTCTATTTTCATCTTTTCACGTTCTATCCCTTCTCCTTGATTTTTTTGAGTGTTAACTCAGCTCAATTAACCCTAGCTCATGCTTGAGTTCTTCAAATCTTGATTCACATAATGGCTTTGTGAATATGTCAGCCAACTGTTTATCAGTTGAGATGTATTCCAAGGTGATGTCTTTCTTTTCAACATGGTCTCTTATGAAATGATATCGACATCAATGTGCTCTAGAATGCAACACGAATTTTGAGTGATTGCATAGCATTTGTGTTATCACACATAATTGGAATTTCCTTTTCTTCAACTTCATAAACTCTCAAATTTCTTTGTCTCATCCATATAGACTTGGGCACAATGATTTGCCCGACTATGTACTCTACTTCACCGTGGATGTGGCTATTTTATTTTGCTTCTTGCTAAACCAGAAATTAATCTATTTCCAAGCATTTGACATGTATCAAGTACTCTTCCTGTCAACTCTACATCCAAAGATAGCGTTAGTCCAATAACCAATTAGCTTGAATCCACCTTCCTTTGGATACCATAAGCCGACTTCCTCACATCCCTTCAAATATCTTAGGATTCTCTTAGCTGCATCATATGGCTTTCTTTTGGTGCAGATTGAAATCTTGCACATACACCTCTTGCAAAGGTGATGTGTGGCCTGGCTTCTTTGTTAAATGAAGCAGTGATCCAATAAGTGCTCTCAGATCTTGTTTGATCCACAGGCTTGCCATCTGCATCCATATCCATCTTGACCGATGTATTCATTGGTATTTTCACGAAGACTTCACTTCCATACCAAATTTCTTCATTAAATCTCCGTATACTTTGTTTGACTTATGAAGGTTCCATCCTTCACCGTTTAACTTGAAGTCCTAGAAAGAATGTCGCTCTCTCATCATGCTCATTTCAAATTTGCCTTGCATGAGGTTTGAGAACTTATCACACAACTCTTTGTTTGTGGATCCAAAAATAATATCATCCACATATATTTGGACAAGCAAGATACTCTCTCCATCTTGAATTCTAAAAAATGTTATGTCCACTTTGCCTTTGGTGAATCCATTATCTCGAGAAATTGAGATAATGTATCATACCATGCTCTAGGTGCCTGTTTCAATCCATATAGAGCTTTCTTGAGCTTGTGCACCTTATCTCCAAGAGTCTTCGCTCAAATCCTCGGAGGTTGTTCAACATAAACTTCTTCTTCCAATAATCCATTTAAGAATGCACTTTTTACATCCATTTGATATACAAAGTGAAGTTCTTGTGAGCAAAGATAGGCAAGAAACATCCTTATTGCTTCTAATCTTGCAACAGAGCAAATGTTTCATCAAAATTTATTCCTTCTTCTTGCAATACCCTTTGGCTACCACTCTTTGCTTTGTTTCTTACCACAGAACCTTCTTCATTCATCTTGTTTAAAAACCCATTTTGTACCAATAACATTTTGATGGGTTGGTCTTTGCACCAATTCCCATACTTTATTTCTCTCAAACCGATTGACTCTTCTGCATGGCTTGAATCCAATGTGTGTCATCCAATGCTTGGGACACATCTTTTGCTCTATTTGGGAAATAAAACAAGTGAACATTGCTTCTTGTTGAGCTCGGTATCTGGTTCTTACACCATCTCTTACATCTCCAATGACTTGCTCTGGTGGATGGTCTCTCACCATCTCACATCAGGTTGGAGTAAGTTAGCTGGGTTCAGTCGTCTTGCAGCTGCGTTATCTTGAGCAGCTCTCTCATCATCACTTAGTCTGCAGATTTTCCAAAATTGTCTTTGAGATTCAGCTATCTCATTTTCATCTTGATTTATTACTCCAGCTTCAGCTTCAACATAGGGACTCTCCTGTATAGTTGGTTGATTCAGCTTATCAGCTAACTCTTCAATGTCTTCTCCATTTACATTAGGTTCATCAAAAACCACATGGATAGACTCTTCTGTTACCATAGTCCTCTTATTCAGCACTCTATAGGCTTTACTTTCAGCTGAGTATCCCAAAAAGATACCTTCATCAGCTTTTGCATCAAAAGCCTTTAGATTATCCTTGCCATTGTTGTGGATGAAGCATTTACATCCAAATATTCTAAAATATGCAACATTTGGCTTTCTCCCTGTCCAAATCTCATAGGGAGTCTTTGTCAGCTGTCTATTAATCATGCATCTATTTTGAGTATAGCATGCAGTGTTGATAGCTTCAGCCCAAAATCTTTTAGGCAGCCCTGCTTCAGCTAACATGGTCCTTGCAGCTTCCTTGAGAGTTCTATTCCTTTTTTCTGCTACTCCATTCTGCTGTGGAGTCCTTGCTGCAGATAATTCATGAGAAATACCATTTTCAACACAATACTGAGTTATTATTCCATTGACAAACTCAGTTCCTCTATCGGATCTTATCTTTATAATGGTTTGACTCTTCTCATTTTGAACTCTTTTCATCAGTTGAGGTAACTTCTGCAAGGTTTCTTTCTTTTTACACATGAAGGTTGTCCGTGTATATCTTGAGTAATCATCCACCACTACTAGAGTGTATTTCTTTCCACTTATGCTAGCTGGCTCAACTGGACCAAATAGATCCATGTGCAGCAGATGCAATATCCTTGTTGAAGATGGACTTGACTTCTCTTTGAATGATGATTTGATTTGCTTTCCCATCTGGCATGCATCACAAACACTTTCCTTTTTGTACACTGAGTCTGGAAGTCCTTCTACAAGATTACTCCTTGCAAGCTTGTTAATTGTCTTGAAATTCAGGTGACTCAGCTTCTTGTGCCACAGCCAACTTGATTCGGCTGTACTCTTTGCTAGCAGACAAGTGCTTGGTGTGGAAGTCGACCAATCTACCACATACATGTTCTTTTGTCTGGATCCTTGTAACACTACTTCATTTGATTCAGTGTCTTTGATTTGGCATACTCCCATATTGAATACAACATTATAGCCCTTGTCACAGAGTTGGCTGATGCTTAACAAGTTGAAATTTAGGCCTTCAACATACGCAACATCTGTGATTTCTAATCCATTTTTCTTGATGGATCCAGTGCCTCTTATTTCCCCTGGAGCTTCATTTCCTCCAAATATGACTTTTGCGCCTCTAACCTCCTTGAATTTTGACATTTTTCTTGTTTCTGTCATGTGTCCGAATAAATGCCACTATCCATGTACCAAGTTCCTTGTCACTCACCTGCCCTTGAACCCGCCATCAAGGAAATCGCTTTAGGTGCCCATACTTGCCGGATCCCGAGGGGTTAGTATCGTAAGATGAACCAACCAACCTATAGCCAAATAATCGACTCAAGAGGTTGCCATCTATCTCGTGCCATAATCATAATTCACTTTGGCAAATTGCTGGGGCTTTAGTTCATACAACTCGTCTCTTTTGTCGTATGCTTGTGTGTGTGTTTTAGCAATTGCCTTCTTTGGGTAGTTGTTATATTTATGAGTGTAGTGCTTGAGTGAATATGTGTTCGATGATAGCTCTTTTGCCTTTTGAATGACCTTTGTTGAGTTCTGGCCTTTGCCATTTAGGTTTGTATTCCATAGGTCTTTGATATTTCACATTATTCCAATCACTGACTTGGGTAGTTTCTACCATTCCCATCATTTGTGTTCCTTTGATAGAACTTCCTGGGGATTCTCGGTAGCTCTGTTTCTTCTTCACATAAGATTTCTGTTTGGAGTTTGCTTTGAGAACTCTGCTGATTTCTTCTCGCTTGTCCTCTCAAAGATACTCAATCGGCCGTTTTCCTTTTCCTTTATATCCAAGGCCGCTTTGTTTGTGATTGTGCTTTGGAATGAATGTGTGTGCAACATTTGGTGTCTTGGATTTTTGAAATGCTTCATTACTTGAAGATCCTTTTTCCAAGAGTGAGTGTCTTGGATTTTTGAGATGCTTCATTACTTGAAGATCCTTTTTCCAAGATCACTCTTGAGTTTGACTATGCACAAAGGAATTGAATCCTATGCTTGTCTTGTCTCCACATTCTTTTTGGCTCATGATAAGGTCATCCAATGATTTAGATGCCTTTGTGAATGAAGCAATCACATTTTGAGATCATTTTCTCTCTTTTTCTCAGAGCGACTATCTCTCGCTATTAGTTTAGCATTCTCGGCCTTGACTCTTTGTTCTCATCACGCCTATGTGACTTAGAGAGTACTCGGCTCCTTAGTCACCGTGAGTTTTGCTTTGAGTTGGTTTGTTTTCCTCATTTAAAAGTGTGTGTGAGGATTTAATATGCTCAAAATCTTTCATCATTTTGCCTAGTGAATCATAAAAATCAGTGGGTGATGAAGTGTGTGTGTCACAATCACTATCACTAGAATCGAGTGAGATGAGTTAGAGTGTACATCATCTTCTTGGTCAGGTTGATCTTGTTCTTTAGCCATTAGACATGATTAAGGCTTCTTCTTCGAGTCACTTGAGTAGTCACCACTACTCTCGAGTCTGCCGCTTCTTTTGACTTAGTCAGACGCTAGCTCTCAGCCAACATTGCTCTTTTCTTTTCTTTTTGCTTTCTTTCTTTGAAGACTTTTCTTTTCTTCTTCATTCATGTATTTATTGACTACAGGATATGGACAAATAATAGCAAAGTGTCCTGGATGTCCGCAATTCCAACACACAGGTTTTCAAATTTTTGATCAGCTCTCTCATTTCTTGGGTTGTCACTCTTTGATATTCGACCTTTTGATACTCGGCTCTCTTTGGGCCTATCTTCCTTGACTTGGAGGGAGTCAATGCCTTCGGAGGATTCACCTTTGTTTCTTTTATAGTTCTTACTAAATAACTTGTTGAATCTTTTGACCATCAAGGCAATTTCCTCCTGGTCAATGGTTTCCTTGACCTCGCTCTCTTCCCATCCTCGACTATAAGTGCAAATGTTTTGGGTACAGTTGTCTCCTCTTGATCTTTTCTTCTCACTCAAATTCATAAGCTTTGAGGTCTCGAGAATAGTTCATGATTGGATGTTTTTGATAGGTCCATCGAGTGCCTTAGAGCCATGGTCTTCATTTCCCACTCACCGGGAGGCTCCTTAGAATCTTCATGCACATTCCCTTTGTGTGTATTCCTTTCCAAGTCTTGAGAGCTCATTCGTGATTTCAGTGAATCTAGCATCCAGCTGATCCATTGTCTCACCTGCAAGCATTTTAAAGTTTTCAAATTTTTGAACAACAACAGATAATTTGTTTTCTTTAATTTGCTCGATCCTTCACAAATTAAAGTTAGTTTATCCCGATATATTTGGTTGTCTTGCAAGATTTGACTTTGTTGAACATGGCTTTTTCCAAAGTCTTGTAAAGTATATCCTTGGCCACATGTCTAGGTTGTATCTTTTTCTCATCATTTGTCCATTCAACTCTTGCTTTTCAACCATAGGCGGTCTAGGAGGAGCAAATTTCTCTCCTTCACCAGTGCAGCAGCTCTCTCCTTGCAAATGTGTTCACCTTCATTATTTGCGCTGGCCCATCCTCTATCACTATCCACATTTCATCATGTAAAACTCGATAGATGAGCTCGCATACATATTTTCCAATCATCAAATTCTTCAATTGTGAACATAAGAATGCGTGTCAAATTTGTTTCCATGATAATAACTTTGTTGTTAATAAAAATAGCTTTTGAAAGAACAAGTGTTAAAAACTACTTTGAAAGATTGGAGATCTAGTTCAAGAACTGGAAGGCTCAATGAACCAACCGCTCCGATACCACTTGTAGGTCCTGAGGGTGTGAGTAAGGTTTAGAAGGGGGATTGAATAAACCTTACCAACTTTTCGATTTTAGTCCTTTTAAAATAATACGAGTTAAATACACAAATAAGTCCTCGAGGACAACTAAGTTAGTTAATCAAATGAGTTAGCCACTCAACATGACTTCGATTGAGTCATTGATAGAATAACTCACTTGCTTAGTCTAAACCTTAACTTGGTTGTGATGAGTTTTTCAAATGGAAGACTTAACACACTTGAATTTGGTTTAAGTTTGTTTTAACACTTGGTTTTAGCACTTTGTTAATTATCAATTGATAGCAAATTATCAAGATATAAAATGATATGCGAAAGTAAATGCTTTGAAATGTAAATGACACAATAATGTTTATAAAGGTTCAAGATGGGGTAATTCTTCTACTCCTCTCTTCTCCAACTCCTGGAGGAATCCACTAAGTATTGATCGAGTACAAAGTGGTTATCACCCGTATACAAGTCTTGATCACACAAATGACTTGATCCTTTGGGACTCATCCGAGATGCCTTGGTCACACAAATGCTTCTCGTCCCACTCAGCTTTTCTTCACAGTATGTCGCTTTGCTACTTTCAAATTTCACTTGCTCAAGCTTCTTGGATTTGATCACGAAGCCCTCCAATAACTTGAGACTCGGTTCGACCTTGAACCTCTCTACAATCCTCCTTGAATGTAGACCCTTTTGATTCTTCAAAAGTTTCCTCTTCAACAGTTTGAAGTTGTCTTTCCTTCACTTGGTGTTGGATCGATTTCCTTCAAATTTAGGCTTGAGGATTTGCTTGGATAACTTGAGAATATTTTGCAGTTACATTCGAATAATAATAGCTTGAATGTTCGTGGTTCAGTTGTCAAGTAACCTTTTCTCAAAGTGATTCCTCGACCTTTTATAGTGAACTTTCAAAAACATCCGCCTGTTGAAGAGATAGATCGATTTTCAAAAGTCACTTGTGTTGGTTGGCTTGTTTTGTTGTAGTCCTTGATATTTACATTTCCTCGTATTAAATGAACATTCACTTTTCGTCGACATAAGGTGCGTGCAATATCTTCCCATTGGTTTATCCCTTTGCAAGCTTCTCGGACTTGATCAGCAGCTTCTCTAACTTCCCCAGTGACTTCGAGTTAGCTTCCAATCAATGGATGACTCATCCGTCACTTCAACTTGAGACTTGGCTTCGAGTTGACTGACCGACACTTCACACAGCTTGTATCCATTGATACTCCTTGATCGAGTTCTTGACTTCTCCTCCTTGCCATACTCAAATTTCACAAAACAGAGTCTTCATTTTAATCTTCGATTGACTTCTTGCATATACAGCATAATCGACTTAACTCACTAAATGACAAAATTCTATCTATTACAATGTAAATTACAAGGAAAATGGGGTGTCAACTTTCTAGTCTAAGTTTTACATGGCATTCATCAAAACCTAAGCAATAAATTTCCCAACAATTTCCCCTTTTGATGATGCCAAAACTTAAAACATACATACAAAATGTAAATAGCAAAGATACATACTTGACAATGTAGAAACAGAGAATGTATGCGTTGTTGAATCAATCTTTTTATTGATCATAACATTCTTGTCCTTTACACAAATTGTTTACAAAGTGTATCGAGCAAACATAGCATTCTATATCTACGCAAAAATATAGAAATTCCGATTCTTATTCAACGTCATGAAGACTTACATACATATGCATTTACAAAAAGAAAATACATGAAGGGTGGACAACAACACTTCATCGCCTTCGTTGTCTCCTTTTTTCCTCTTGACTCTGCCTTCCTCGTCTCTTTCTCTTCTTTTCTTCTTCACCGCTTTCTTTTCTCGTAGGCTCTTCCGCGGCAGCCTTCGTCTTTTCTCTTTCTTTCTTGCCTTCGTTGACTCTCTTCCCCACATCTCGATCTTATCTCTTATCTTTATTCTCGCTCTTGCCAGCTTTCTTCCGCTTCTCAATAGTTGCGTCCTTCTTCTCAATCAACCTGCCGATTCTTTCAACGTCTTTTAGGTATTCCTCTTCCCCTTTTTGGCATCATCAAAGGAGAGAGGAACCCCCAGAATAGACCAGCCAACATGAAGTCCAGCGGGCCGATAGCCGAGTTGTTCTTGAGTCTCTGCAGAGTATCTTTGCACGGAATTCCCGAGCGGGTGGCTTTGGATTCACCCCACTACCTTCATTTCACCGTAAGAAGAAGACTGAATTTGTTATTCATGTTTTCCTCGACGCGCGAAGTTCTTTCCTGTGAAATTCTCGCAGAGTTCCATTTCATGTTGTGGGAGGCATGCATTCTATCAATATTTTCTTGCATCCTCCTCTTCATATCGCATTATCGCGCTCCGGATCAACATTTTATTGTACAATACTTTGAAATATCCGACTGCTCAAATGCATTGTGACGTTGTTGTTAGTATCATTCTCTCGATTCTCGACTACTATTCCACACAGACGGCGTAAGATTAGCATCTCTCGTTATCGAGCCGCATATCCATGGTGGCCTGGTGCCTTTCCATCTTCTCAATCTCTGCAAAGATTGCCTTGAAGACTTCTCAACCTAAGTCACACCTCTCTGTCTCACCGTGGCGGCCAAGCAACATCAATATCAAAATTCGCGGGGACGATGGTATCGTAGGGAATGACTATATCGTTTGTGGAAGCGTCTACGCTCTCTAGTCGATTCTTCATCCGATCGGCAAATCTAGTGAGAAGGGGAACGTTTCTTCAAACGCATCATCACGGACATAGGGAATATGTTCAACGGTGACTCGTGGCCGTGATGTGCCCATTTGAGTCGATTCTGGCTGCAGCGTTGGGAGCCTCGCGCATTGCTTGATTTGATTTAGTCAGGGGTTGTGGTATGGACACTTACGATGAATGGTGTTTCGAGAAATCTTTCGATGCCGCTTTTTGCATTCTCTCTCTCGCGATAAGGCTAAAGAATGGTTATGCTCTCTAACACCATCAAAGAGTGATCAATCGAACTAAGTCGATGGTTTTTAAATGCTTTCCCTTTAGTAAGACGCTGCAATTGAAATATGAAATCGCCCGAGTTTAGGAAGTTAGATTCGAGCCACTATATGAGGCATGGGATAGATTCTGAGAATTGCTAACGGTGCCCTCAACATGGATATCCCGACTACCAACAAGTTCGGTGTTTTTATAATGGTTTAAGTGGTAACACAAGGACTATTACGAGATGTTGCATCCGGGGTGCAATCGCTAGGGAAATATCCGGAAGAGGCACTAGAATTGTTAGAGGAGATGGCAAATAATAGTTACCAATGACCATCCGAGGAATCTAATGTCCGACGTGTGGCGAGGTTTAGGGTGAAAGAGTAGTCATGCTCACGTAATGTATCCGTGCTAAATATAAAATCGATGCGATCGTTTACTCCAAGAGATCCTGCTGTTGTTGAAGAAGAGGCAAACTCCGTGGGACAACAAAGAAACTTCAACAACAATTATAGAAATAATCAGACAGCCAATTACTATCAACCGGCACAAACCATGAAAACTTTTCATATGATAACAATAAAAATATTTTGCACCACCTCCGGGATTTAATGTGGGTAATCAAGGCAGAGCGAGTTAAATGAATAGAAAAAGCATCTATAGAAGAGATGTTATCCTCGTTTATCGTAGAAACTATGGCAAGATCAACAAGGATGAAGCGAAGATAGATAGGATCGAAGAACAAGTCACTCAGTTGAACACGAACGTAAATGCAAGATTGAAATCTCTAGAAACACAAGTAGCCCGGATCGCAACTACAAAGTGGGAGGCCAACATCAAAAGGACAAATTCCCAGCGACACTGAATCAATCTAAGAAAACAAAGGCGACACCGTTTGTCATGTCGATGGATGGTACATAATATAAGGCTAAATGATTTCAACCGACACGGTTCAACGACAAATGATGTTAGAAATCGGATGTCCGGGTCAAGACGCGTAAACTTAGCGATTTTTGGGAGCAACTCAAGAGTCGTCGCGACAAACCCCGGGGTTAAAAATCACACGATCGTGTTGAATTCCACATGGGCCGTGCGACCCACCGAGACCAAAACCACATGGGCAGGCCATGTGAGTTGTACACGACCGTGTGGATGGAGACAAAGAACAAAACAAAACATGCCACGACCAGGGCTACATGGCATGGCCGTGAAATGCACATGGGTCGTGTGAACTATCCGTAAGTATTCTTTACGCATTCCTCTTTCTTTTGATAATTTCCTCATATGTTCGGACGAAGCATATTTTAAGTTTGGGAGGGTTGTCAAGAATGCGTAATTTAGTACTATTGCATTTTGCATTGCATTTAGGATTGCATGTAGAGCATAAAATTTGCATTTAAATTTTTCAATTTTTTTATTTTCAATTTTTTTATTTTATAATATTTTTAGCACGTTTAATTGCTTTTGTGTGTGATTTTTAATCAAGATTTTCGAAAGAATACATAGCTTCCGTATGATTTTTACTATGAGAATTTAATTTTATGCGATGACATACTTTTGGGAATAATGCGACGAGTAGTTGAGGAGATGTCTTTTATTTGTTTGGACATAGTTAAGAAAATTGGGTATTTGAGCATGTTGCGAAAAATAAGCCTATGAGCTTTTGTGCCTTTAACTCGATTTATCTTATGCGCTTTTTTTTTTTGAGTGTGTCATTCATGATTGATAGAACTATAGAACTTGCTCTAGTATCTTCATTGACGCCATGTGTGTGTGCAATTTTTGAAAATGATTTAAGGTCATCTTTGCTTTAGCCTACTTACGCCTAAAAAAGCCTACCTATGAACTCATGATTCCCTAGTTAACCACTTTGAGCCTTAACTTTTTATTGTTAGCCACATTTTTTATCTTTAAAATTGAAAATATGATTTTTATCCCTAAAATTACTTGAGTTTATAGAAAATGAACAAGTTTGGGGGAGATGCGGTGAAAATTATGAAAAAGAGAGAAAGTTGGCAAAAGAATGAGGGATATGCAAATCTAGGTGAATAAAACAAGAATGAAGCTCGAAAAATAAAGAAAATCTCTCGAAAAGAAAGAGAGAAAATCGAGTAAAGAAAGAAAAATTCTGAAAATTTGAAAAATTGAGTGCTTGAGGCTAAAGAAAAAGAAAAGAAAGCAAAAATGCCTAAGAATAAAAAAGAAAAATAACGGTGGAGTTGAGTTGAAAAAGAATATATCTAAAAAAAATGAGTTTTATGATAAAATTAGGGTCGTGAGTTGCAAGTCTGTGTACTTAAATTCTATTTGCTCAAGTCAAGTCACTTAATCCAAATTTTCCTACCCTTACCAAAGAGCCTATATACAACCAAATGAAAAGTCCTTTTTTATTCTTAGATTGTACACACAAAAGTGGTAGAGATGTTAGATGATTTGCAAACCTATGGTAGTTCTACTTTCACCGAATTAATTTTGAGCGTAAACACTTTCCATCCACTTTGAGAGTCAAGTGATACATTACCTACTTGTAAGTCGCGATGTCAAATACCCGAGAGAGTATTAATTATGTCAAGCTTATGAAAGATGACTTCTTGATAATGAATTGCATGGTTTACTTTAGTATGGAGTCATATGAGATTAAATGTTTATAGTGTTCTTGTGTGTTCTTTTTACCCCTGGATATTATTTTTCTTAATTTGTTTGAGGACGAGCAATGCTTTAAGTTTGAGGGATTTTGATGCGTGTAAAATATACGTGTATTTTGGGGCTTAAAATGATATATATTTGATTCATTTGCATGCATATTTAGTGTATTTTACTTGGTTTCCTTAGAAGGGCATGGTATTGTGTATTCTTGTAACTTTTTACAGAAAACAAGAGCTTAATTGAGAAGATATTAGTTGAACGCCCAAATAAAATTGACGAGCATATTTAGTGTATTAATTGAGAATATTGAAAAGACGAAGGAATTGGATAAAAATAAATCACACGGTCGGACCGTGTGGGATAACACGATTGTGTGACCCCGCCCGTGTGAAGAAGAATATCCGTGTGATGTGTTGAGAGAAAACATGGATTTAAACCAAGCCGCATGGCCGGATCGTGTGAGCGCCACACGGCCGTGTGGAATGACCGTATGAAAGACACATGGGCCGTATGCGCATGTGGCGGATTTCTCGTGTCCTTTTCCCATTCAAACTCTACAAGTGATCTCTCCACGCACCTATATAAAGGACTAGGGCTGCACAAAAATTAATACATTCATACATCATACAACACATCAAAATACACAAGAACACAAGATCAAAGGTCTTCGAGAGAGGATGGCTAGGTTACGAAGAACACTACAAGGCCTTTCACATCTACTAAGCACATGAGCTTGAAGGTGTGGAAGGAAGATCCATCCCGACAAGTAAGGGTGTTATTTCTTAGTTTAGATCTCTTGTCCGTAGTTAAACAATGTCACAATGTTGATTCCAAGTTTGTCTATGAATTTATTATCAATGTTTGGCTAATCTTTCGGATCTTGGGCATAATCAAAACTCGTGGATTCATGTTAAATCTTGATTAATTGTTTTCTTAATTATTTCATGTGTTCTATTTTATAAATTTGGGTGCTTATTCTTAATTGATTTTTATCTCGATCAATAATTAGCATGTCATATTTGTTAGTGTGAAATTCAGAAGAGAAGTTTTAAGAAAGATGGAAATCGAATTCGGACATAAACGGGTGTAATGAGTCCGGAGACCTACAACTGTTTGTGGGGAGTTATTAAATTCATAGATCTTTTGGGAGTTAATAATAGTTATATCGAGTCGGAGACCTACAATTGTTATTAATCTATTATTTATGCGCCGCCTGAGGGGGATAGACTAACTTAGGAATTAAACCCATAGAATTGCATGAATTGATTTTGTGAAACATTAATTGGATTTAATCTTGAAGAAGCATGTTGAGATTATGTTCCTAAGGTTGCTTTCGTAGTTGTTGAAAATATTTGTGGGGTTCGAAAATTTATTTCTTTTTCTTTTAATTTTTCGATTTTTCTAAAACTTGAGATTTGATCGCTTCAATAAAATTGGATGCACTGTTATTATAGTCTAAGTGTTTCTTATTCAATCCCTGAGGAATACGACCTTCCTTGCTATTATCCTATAAACTACACTGTACACTTGCAGTTGTAAGATCCAAATAATTTTTGGCGAACAACTATAACTAGTAGGTCTTTCCTACATCATTCAAACACTAAGTCAATATATGTCTGCACCTACTGAGGCTCACCTAGTTGCAGCTCACAGAGTTTTAAGATACATCTAAGAGATTCCAGGGACAAGGATCGCTCAATTCATCCAATTTCTCTTTACTGATCGATGTGGATTGGGCAAGATGTACAGAAACTAGATGAAGTATTAGTGAATTTTCAGTGTACATAGAAGACTCTTTGATCTCTTAGATAACAAATAAACAACCTACAATTAGCAGAAGCTCCACTGAGGCGAGTATAAGGCTATTGTCTCAATAACACGTGAGATATAGTGGTTTGTCTACCTATTACATGATGTGCAAATTCAACTTAACCAACTTATTTTCATTTATATAGACAATAAATTTGTACATTGTATAGCTCAAAATCCTTGTTACCATGAGAGGACCAAGCACATTCAATTATATTGTCATTTTATGTGGGAAAAGATACAAGGATTTATCAAGTTGATTCACATCTCTTCGATATACCAATCTGCCGATATCTTAACTAAGCATTTATCTCCTCATTTGTTTCAATGTTTTATTGCTATGTTGGCCGTGACAAATATCCATGCACCATTTGCGGAGGTTGTCAAGATGCAACACCAAAGATAAAGCCTCAAGATACTTAGTTAGTATAGTTAGTTAAGTTAGTTAAATTCAGTTTATTTTTCCAATATAAATAGAGCAATGTATAGTCTCTTTCATTCACTTCCTTGTATACTGTTGACGTGCGTTTCGGTCAACAAGCAAAAGTGTGCCAAGATATGCTACGTGGAAATGGAAATAAGCCTTAGTTCAGGGCTAATTCTACCTTTTAATATATGATTCTGAGCCGAAAGTTCTAATCGGTTTTTCTTACAGCGTTATTTCTACAAGTCTTTTTTCTCTCTTTTTCTCTTGTCCTTTTCCTCTTAAATGAGGCCTTTTTATACCCCTCTAATTAGTGGGCTTTTAATATCCACTATTACACTTAACACTTAAATAATTAAAAAGGACACTTGTCCTTTGAGCACACATGCAGTTGTGTTTGCCACTTGTCAACTCATTTGGCTGGCATGTTGACAAGTGTCAGCTTACTCATGTTAATGATATACTTAACTTTTCTTAACTGGATGGTTATCCATTAAATTTCCCGCCAAGACCGGGCTCGGGTAACCGAGCCCAATTCATGACATCATCAGGGTCGGTTGCTGACGTCACCGGCTCGGTCCGTGCTGGCCTTGTGGGTCCCATACTTCCATGTGCTGAACGGCCGCGTGGACCAATTTGTCCCACTTCATTCGGTTGTCATCAATGGCCCCCAAGTTTAATTCCGAGAGAAGAATTTCTCAAGTCGATTTGAACTTTAATGTTAATCATGAGCTTTTAATGGGAATAGGAAATCCTAAAAGTCATCTTTCCAGGCACCTATCGATTATCGCTAGTACTTGAGCGGCACATTAATTGTGGTATCATAATGACGACACGTGGCGCTTCTTGTTGGACCAACTTCGCGAACCAAGAGGTGGGACAAGTGTGTCAGGCGAACGTGGGGACGTGATGTTTCGATATTTCGACGGCTTTTGAGACCGAAAGGACATGTTTCTTTTGAGTTGGGTTATATCCGGTGGTCGGGTTCTCGAGAATGGCCTCGAATCCTAACCCCCACCCGTGAAGTGGGTTCTTTTTCCCATCCTTCTTCACGCCCCCCGCTTCTGCTCGGCGCCGACTAGCCATAGCTTCTTCCGCAGATGTGGCGCTCTGCGCGATATGGAATTCTCGATCGAAGTCGCCCCCGATTCGTGGATAGAATAGTTAAACTACGCCTCGGGGGCGAGATCGCCATGGCGCGATCACGATAGCATCGTCCGACACCTGCCCATTTCACGGACGTGCTTATTGAACCGAGCTATATAACTCTTTAAGGATTCATTATTTCCCTATTTAATATTTACAAGGGAATCTTTTGGTGCGCTCGGACCTTACAGGTGAGAAAGTGTGTTGTAAACGCGGGGCCAGTCGCCCCAAGAATGGATGGACCCTTGCGGCAGGGTCCTGAACAAATATGGGCTCGGTCGCCCAAAGTTAACGAAACGCCCGCAGAGAATGGCATCGCTAGGGTCAGAAAGCTCCATCCACGCCAAGTATTTGTGGATGTGCATTGTGGGGTCGGTCTCACCGTTATGTAGACCGACTGTGGGATTTTGAGCTTGATGAGCGAGTGGAGTGGATAAAATGCTTGCAGCAAAAGGTGACACAACGAATCGCCGGTTTGTTACCCGACACGACCTTTGATATCGGGCTTCTTCTGGCCGCCCTCCGATTCATTCTAACAATGGCGGAGGCGCAAAATCTCCGTTTCTTGTTCCTCCAAAGAAACTAGGACCTTGGGTTTGATTGGCCCTAGCTGCTCCTCTCATCCGAAACCGAAGCCTGGAACTTATTGATTGAGTCAGGCGAGGAGGATCAACTCCCGGTCGACACAAACACCGATGGCGTGTAGGGTCTCATTGTGATTCTCGCCACGTGGCTCGTTCCTTATTGTCTTCGTGCGGCCGTCTCCTATCACGACGACCACGCAGCAGCTTCGTTGCTAGAATCAAGCTTCCTCGGCCTCCTCACCGGGAGGCACAGAACACGGGGTTAACATTAACATTTATTGGGGGAATATTTAGCGGGGGTTAAGCGGTGAGTATTTACCGGTGGTGGAGGGGTACTTGTGAATTAGTGGTAGCAAGTGTTTGGGAGATTAACCGGTTCATCCGTTGGACAAAAGTGGGATTGACGATTAGTGGGCTGCGAGGGAGTAAAGTTGTGCTCCCGTTTGATCGAGGGGCACGTTTTGGCCATCGTGGTTTGGCGATTCGATTATTCAACATGGATCTTGATGGTATGAATGTTTCGAGTTTGATGACTCATTTTGTCTACTTTGAGGAATTAACCGCAAGTTTTACCTAACTTTACGTGATTTAGCTTGAATTTGATCGACACAGCGGGGCCCTCCTTCTAGCGCCAATTTGTTGACGACGTTTGGGCCAACAAGCAAAAGTGTGCCAAGATATGCTACGTGGAAATGGAAATAAGTCTTAGTTCGTGGCTGATTCTCGCCTTTTAATATATGATTCCGAACCGAAAGTTAAGTGCCGTTTTTTCTTACAGCGTTATTTCTACAAGTCTTTTTATCTCTTTTCTCTTGTCCTTTTCCTCTTAAATGAGGCCTTTTATACCCTGTTAGGAAAATTACTGTTTAGATTTTGATAAATGCCATGTAAAACTTAGAATAGAAAGTTTGCACCCCATTTTTGTTGTAAAATGCATTGTAATAAATAGAGTGGCCAAGGCGAGTTAAGTCGCCTACGCCCTAACATGCAAGAAGACAATTGAAGACTAGAAGGAAGACTCACTGAGAGACAATGAGTTTGGCAAAGAAGAGTAGACGGGAACTCTATCAAGAAGCAGTGAGATGCAAACAGTGGAGTATCATCAAGTCAACTCAAGAAAAGCCAAGTCTCAAATTGAAGTGACAAAGAGTCACCCATGATTGGAAGTCGACTCTAAGTCACCCGGGAAAGCAAAAAAATGTAGTCAAGTCGAGGTAATCGTAAAAGATCCGTTGCCGTAAATCAAGAGAATTACTTAAACAAGTAATATCTCCATACCACCTTTCTCGAGTGCTCACCCCGAGCGTGCAAAAGGAATGAACCAATGGGAAGCACTACACCGTGTCGAACTAAAAGGTGAAAGAACAATTCATACGAGGAAATGGCAATTCCAAGGATCGCAACAAGACAAGCCAACGATCGCAAGTGACTTTCAAAAATAAGCTATCTCTTCAACGGGCAAATTTTTGAAAGATCAATATAAAAGGCTGAGGAGTTTATTTGAGAATAAAAATATAAGTGATATATGAGAGTGACACAAGTTATAGACTGAACAAAACAACGTTCAAGCAATTATTAGAAAATCAAACATTCTCAATCCTCAAGCCTATACTACGAAGAACATCAATCCAACACTCACCGTGAAGGAAAGATAACTTCAATTAGTTGAAGAGGAAAACATCAAAACAAAGGGTCTACATTCCACGAAGGATTGTAGGAAGGTTCAAGGTCGAACCAAGTCTTAAGCTTTTGGAGGGCTTCGTGATCAAATCCAAAGAGCTTGAGCAAGTGAGTCAGTAGTAGCAAGCGCAAAATGCCTGTGAAGAAGGCCGAGTCGTCAGAGAAGCCACCGAGTGATCAAGGCGTCTCAGATCGAGTCCCAAAGGATCAAGTCACCGTGTGATCAAGACTTGTATCCGGATTACCACTTTGTATACTCGATCATTACCTAGTGGATTCCTCCAGGAGTTGGAGAAGAGAGGAGTAGAAGAATTACCCCATCTTCGAACCTCTATAAAAATTTCATTGTGTCATTTACATTTCAAAGACTTTAATTCCTGCATTTTTAACTCGCTTATATCTGTGATGAATTTGCTATCCACTTGATAATTTATAAGTACTAAACCAAGCACTAACCTTGTGCTTAATCAAACTTAAGGGTGTTAAGTCTTCCAATGAAAACAAAACCACGATTGAGTTAATTTAGAACCAACAAATGAGTTATTCCATCAACAAATCGGTTTGAGTCTCTGTTGAGAGATTAACTCTACTGAGTGGCTAAATTGATGTCCATCAAGGACACAAATGTGGTAGTATCAACTCGTGTATATTTAAAAGGACTAAATCGAAAATTTGGTAAGGTTTATTCAACCCCCCTTCTAAACCTTACACTTACACCCCTTGGGACCTACAAGTGGTATCGGAGCGGTTGGTTCATTGAACCCTCCGCACTTCTGCAGTTCTTCGAACTAGATCTCCAAACTTTTCAAAGTCCGCTTTAGTACTTAAACTTTCAAAACTCTTTTTATCATTAAAAGTCATTATCATGAAAGCAAATTTGACACGCATCCCTATGTTCACAATTGAAGAATTTGATGATTGGAAAATTCGTATGCGAGGCTCATCTATCAAAGATTACATGATGAGATGTGGATAGTAATAGAAGATGGGCCACCGCAAATCTTAAAGGTGAACACACTGTAAAGAAGAGAGCCGGTGAAGGAGAAGAGATGTTGCTCCCGGACTACCATGGTTGAAAAACCAAGAACGAGTGGACAAATGATGACAAAAAGATATAACCTGGACAATGTAGCCAAGGACATCCTTTACAAAACCTTGACAAAGCCATGTTCAATAAAGTCAAATCTTGCAAAACGGCTAAAGAAATCGGGACAAGCTAACATTAATTTGTGAAGGCTCGTGAGCAAATCAAAGAAAACAAATTATCAAATGGTCATTTGTCTGAGAAATTTGAGAACTTCAAAATGATCTCGGGAGAAAACCGGATCAACTGGATGCTCGGTTCACGAAATCACAAATGAGTCATGCAACTTGGAAAGGAATATACACGAAGAAATGTGTATGAAGATCCTAAAAAGTCTTCCAAATTGAATGGGAAATGAAGGTCATGGCAATCGAGACATTCCATGGACCTATCAAAGACATCCAACCATGAATTATTCTCGGACCTCAAAGCCTACGAGTTTGAAATGAGAAGAAAAGACCAGGAAGAGACAATTTGTACCCAAAACAAATGCTCTAATTGTTAAAGATGGGAAGAGAGCTAAGGTCAAAGAAGTCATTGATCCGGAAGAAATAGCCCGATGGTTAAGAGGTTCAACAAGTTCTTCAATAAGAACTACAAGAGAGGAAAGGGTGAATCTTCCGTAAGACACTCGGCTCCTCCAAATCAAGGGATGATAGGCCAACCAAGAGAACAGATCATCAAAAAGTTGAGTATCAAAGGGTGACAATCCAAGAATGGAAAGAGTCGATCAAAAGGTCAATACCTATGTTGGAACTGTAGACAATCAGTCACTATGCCATTGATTTGCTCATATCCTGTAGTCAACAAATACGGAATGAAGAAGAAAGAAAGGTCTTGAGAGAAAGAAGACAAGAAAAGAAAAAGGCAATGATGGCTGCAGAGATGCTGAGACATACCGATTCGAGAGAGAGAAAGGCCGACTATTCAAGTGACTCAAGAAGAAGCCCGATCCGCTTGATGGCCAAGGAACAAGATCAACCTCGACCAAGAAGATGAGGTACATTCTAACTCATCAAACTCGGACTCCAGATGATATAGTGACACACACACTTCATCACCCACCGATCTTTATGATTCATTAGGCAAAATGATGAAAGATTTTGAACACATTAAATCCTCACACACACTATTGAATGAGGAAAACAAATTTACTCAAGAGTCAAAACTCAAAGCCGACTAAGGAGCCGAGTACTCTAAGTCAAATAGTGATGAGAATGAAAGTTTAAAGGTGAAAATGCTAAATTAATAGCAGAAATTGCTGCTATAGAGAGAGGGAGAATGACCTCAAGAATGTTATTGCCTCATTCACTAAGGCATCTAAATCATTGGATGATCTTATTTTGAGTCAAAGAGAATGTGGAGACAAGACAGATTAGGATTTAATTCCTCTGTCTAAGTCAAACCTCAAAAGTAATTTTGGAAAAAGGATCTTCAAGCCATGAAGAGTCTAAAAATCCAAAACTCTAAATGTTGCACACACATTCACTCCAAAACACAATAACAAGCAAACGGCCTTGGTTATAAAGGAAAAGGAAAACAACACCATTGAGTGCGCCGAAAGGGACAAATGAGAAGAGATTCAAATGAGTTCCTCAAAGAAACTCCAAACAAAAATACTCAGAAAGAAGAAGCGAGCTACCAAAAACCCTTAAAATCTATAAGAGAAATACATATGATGGAAATAGTAGAAAATATCCAAGCCAAGTGATTGGAATAATGTGAACTATCGGCAAGATACTTATGGAATATAAGCCCAAATGGCAAGGCCTAGAACTCAAGAAAGGCCATTCCAAAAGTATAAGAGCTTTCATCAAAGACACATATGCACCTAGGCACTACACTCAAAGACACCACAATTACCCAAGAAAGGCAATTGCTAAAACACATATGCAGCATACGACAAAAGAGACAAAGTATGAACCTAAAATCCCAAGCAATTTGCCGGATTAATTATGATTATGGCACCGATAGATGGCAACCCCTTAGAGTCAAATCATTTGGCTATATGTTGGTTGGATCATCTTACAATTCTAACCCCTCAGACCCGGACAAGTATGGGTACCTAAAACTTAATTTCCTTGATTGCGGTTCAAGAACAAATGAGTGCCAAGGAACCTGGTACATGGATAGTGGTCATTCCCGGACACATGACAGAAACAAGAAAAATCAAAAAATTCAAGGAAGTAAAAGGAGCAAAAGTCATATTTGGAGGAAATGAAGCTCCTGGTGAAATAAGAGGCATCGGATCCATCATGAGGAATGGATTAGAAATCACAGACGTTGCATATGTTGAAGGACTCAACTTCAACCTGCTAAGCATCGATCCAACTCGTGACAAGGGTTACAATGTTGGATTTAACATGGGTATATGCCAAATCAAGGATATTGAATCGAATGAAGTTGTCTTTGCAAGGATGTAGAAACAGAAAAATATGTATGTCGTGGATTGGTCAACCGCAACACCCAAAGACTCGTCTACTAGCAAAAAGCACAAATTTGAATCAAGTTAGGTCGTGGCACAAAAAGTCGAGTCACCTAAATTTCAAAACGATTAACAAACTTGCAAGTAAGTCTTGTGGACGGACTTCCGGACTCGAAGATACAAGAAGGAGAGTATATGTGACGCATGTCGAAGGGAAAACAAATCAAATCTTCATTCAAAGAAAAGACATGTTCATCTTCAACAAGAATATTGCATCCGCTACATATGGATCTATTTGGCCCAAAGGAACCAAACAAAGATAAGTGGAAAGAAATACACCTTGGTGGTAGTAGATGACTACTCAAGATATACATGGACAATATTCATGTGTAAGAAGAAAGAAACTCTACAAAAACTACCACAAATGATGAAGAGGATTCAAAACGAGAAGAGCCAAACCATTATCAAAATAAGATCGGATGAGGAACCGAGTTTGTCAATGGAATAATAACACAAGATTGTATTGAAAATGGTATTGGTCATGAACTATCACAGCAAAGAACTCCACAAAAGAATGGAGTTGCGAGAAAGAAGGAACAAACCCTCAAAGAAGAAGGCCAAGGACCATGTTAGCCAAGGGGTTACCAAAAGATTTTGGGTCAAGCAATCAACACAATCAACACTTGCTACACCCAAAAAGACGGATGTATGATAAATGCAGACAAAATGACAAAGACTCCCTATGAGATTTGACTCGAAGAAAACCAAATGTTGCATATTTCGGAATATTTGGATGTAAATGCTTCATCCATAATAATGGCAAAGACAATCTAAAGGCTTTTGATGCTAAAGTCGATGAAGGTATCTTCTTAGGATACTCAAATTTGAAAAGCAAAGCCTCTGCAGTACTCAACAAAAGGACTATGGTTGCGAGAAGAATCCATTCATGTGGTATTCGATGAGCCAAATGTAAATGGAGAAGACATTGAAGAGTCACCGATAAGTTTGAATCATCCAACCATACGAAAGAGTCCATATCTTTGTCGGAAGTTTGAAATTATCAATTCGAAGAAGATGAGATAGTCAAATCTCAAAAACAATTGGAAAATTTGCGGCTAAGTGATTACGAGAGAGTCGACCCGCAAAGAACACACCGCAAGTCGATCAATCCACTAACTTACTCCAACCTTGATGTAAGATGGTGAGAGATCATCCACGAGAACTTGTCATTGGAAATATAAGAGAAGGTGTCAAAACAAGATCCGAACTCAACAAGAAGCCATGTTCACATGCTTCATCTCGCAAAATAGAGCCCAAAGACGTGTCACAAGCATTGGACGACACACATTGGATTCAAGCTATGCAAGAAGAGTCAATCGAGTTTGAAAGAAATAAAGTATGGGAATTAGTGCAAAGACCCATACATCAAAATGTTATTGGCACCAAATGGGTATTGAAATAAGATGAACGAGGAAGGTTACGTGGTACGAAACAAAGAAAGACTAGTAGCCAAAGGATATTGCCAAGAAGAAGGGATAGATTTTGATGAAACATTTGCCCTGTAGCAAGATTGGAAGCTATAAGGATGTTTCTTGCCTATGCACGACTCACAAGGATTTCATTGTATATCGATGGATGTAAAAAGTGCATTCCTAAATGGTTTATTGGAAGAAGAAGTGTATGTTGAACAACCTCCGTGGATTTGAGCGAAAGACTCTTGGAGATAAGGTATACAAACTCAAGAAAGCTCTATATGGATTGAAACAGGCACCTGTGAGCATGGTATGATACTTTGTCACAATTTCTAACCGAAAATGGATTCACAAAAGGAAAAGTAGATAGAACACTTTTCGAGAATTCAAGACAAAAAAGAGTATCTTGCTTGTTCAAATATATGTGGATGACATCATTTTTGGATCCACAAACAAAGAGAGTCATGTGAAAAGTTTTCAAACCTCATGCAAAGTAAATTTGAAATGAGCATGATGGGAGAGTCGACATTCTTCCTTGGACTCCAAGTGAAACAAATGAAGGATGGAACCTTCATAAGTCAAACAAAATACACCCAGAGATTTAATGAAGAAGTTTGGTATGGAGGAGAAGTCTTCGTAAAAATACCAATTAATACATCACAAAAATGGACATGGATGCGGATGGCAAGCCTGTAGATCAAACAAGATACAGAGCACTTATTGGATCATTGCTCTATCTCACAAAGAAGCGGAGCCGGACATCACCTTTGTTGTAGGTGTATGTGCAAGATTTCAATCTGCTCCAAAAGAGAGCCATATGACAAAGCCTAAGAGAATATTGAGATACTTGAAAGGAAGCGAAGAGTAGGCCTATGGTATCCAAAGGAAGGTGGATTCAAGCTAATTGGCTATTCGATTCTCGACTATCTTTGGATGCAGAGTGGACAGAAGAGCACTTCAGGCACATGTCAAATGCTAGGAAACAAAGCTGATTTCCTGGTTTAGCAAGAAGCAAAACTCAATAGCCACCTCTACAAATTGAAGCGAGAATACATAGTCACGGCAAAATTGTTGTGCCCAAGTCCTATGGATGAGACAAAGAATGAGAGACTATGAAGTTGAAGAAAAAGAAATTCCAATCATGTGTGATAACACAAGTGCAATTGCCATTACTCAAAATCCTGTGTTGCACTCAAGAACAAAGCATATCGATGTCGAGATATCACTTCATAAGAGATCACGTTGAAAACAAGGACATCATCTTGGAATATATCTCAACCGATAAACAATCAGGCCGACATCTTCACAAAACCATTATGTGAGTCAAGATTTGAAGAACTCAAACATGAGTTGGGGTTAATTGAACGAAATGACACTCAAAAGATCAAAGAAAAGAAATGGAAAGAAAAGGAGGTGAAAAAGAGTCAACATCAAATCACCAAGAATCATGACGGAAAGACAAGATTACATTTCGGTCACCGATAGCCGAGTCACCAAGAGAACTCGTGAGAAGTAGAGTTAAATCGGCTAAGGGATAAGCCGAGTCACTTATGAGCAAAGTGACAAAAATGCGCTCGTTTGACAAAGCGGGAATGTTTTAATGAATACGTCAAAGATAATGATGATGTGTACGGACATAAAAAGCCGCACACCAAGCTTATGATTGGATATAAATCTTTGCGCATTAAATACGAGACATTAAATGCTAAATAGGCGTGCAAAATCTAAGCCGTTGACTTGATCACATTTCAAAACCACCCGCACGCCCTTTCATAAACCATAGTTAAACCATTTTCGCCGTTTCTCTCACACTACCAAAACTGTTCATCTCTTTCTCTCAAAAGCAAAGGCAAAAATTCTCTCGAAACCCTATCTATCTTCAAATCAATCTATTAGTTTTTCTTTGATAAAATCCCGAAAAATGCCACCAACCTATGACTTTGTTGATAAAATTAACGGTGATGTAAACCCGGTGATGCTTGGAAAGAAATAGCCAAGCCCGACTTTGCCGATAAAATAGTGTACACAAAACAAGAGACTGGCCAAGGAGGATTATCACAAGTCGTTGGACATAGTTGCCAAATGTATTGACATCAAATTTGGCGGCTTTGACCAATCACAAAAGGAAAGTCGATTGTAATGGCCGCAATCATCGCAGAAAAGAAAATAAAAAGCCGAAAATTCGCCTTACGTCAGCCGGACTTAACGCGAACGTGGGAACAAATCCTTCAAGGAAGATGGCACATTTGGAGGATCCCAGGATATGGCCTAGTGATTGGCCGATGATGGAGGTGAAAGGAGTCCCTCTTAGACATGGGAAGGCATTCCATGTTAACAAGAGGATGTTCGAGCAAACCTCTCTCGGCGCGCACGAAGAGAGCCTACGCCAAGAGAGGCGACACGAGTGAGGGGAATCACCCACTCAAGATACAAATGCTTCTTCCACCTCCAGAAGAAAGTCCCTGCGCACGCTAAGAAGATCATGCCCCTGCGTGAAAGAAAGCCAAACATGCTCCCCCCTGCAGAGTCACCGCCCTTCAGCCGTGTCTCCCGCCTCTCAAAGAGAAGCCGGTCGAGAAGGACACTCAAATACCTTCTCCGATCGTCAAAAAGAGGAGAACGACAAGCCAAGACGGCGCTCCTCGTAAAAGACACCAAAGACGCCCCGCCGCCAAGACTCGAGGAAAGCAGTCAACCAAAATCCTCCTGGTGCATTTCAGAGACGAAGAAGAATTGTCAAGCACTCCGAGCTTGAGAAACCGGGCCGAGTCGCCACTCACCGAGCAGATATCGAGATCGGCTGGAGAAGTAGAGTCTCCGGATGTAATTGATGAAACATGACCAAGTCTGCTTTGAAGGCGATCAATGCAGAGGCAAATCAAGAAATAGTTGTAGTCCGAGCAATGAGACACAAGAAGAAGGTCGGGTAGAGCTGATAGTGATGTGATGATTCTATCCCCACCTTACCCGACATCCAAAATCGTCTGCGAGAGTGGAGGAAATGGAAATTGAGTCGATCCAGGAACAGTTCCAACGGCTTTGAGTTTATAGAAGAAGAAGAGGAATCGTTGAGCTTCCTTGGGTCGACCACTGTACTCCCAAAGATCGGATGAAGACAATCGCAGATATCCTGCAGATCTACAAGGATAAGGAAAAGGAGAAACAGGCGAGAGAGAAGCCGAGGCACGTGAGAAGGCGCCAAAGATATGCCCTATCTCCTACCACGAACACACACATCCTCTCCTGATGTCTTCTCGATGCGGTGATGAGGACCCTGAGAATGTCTGCGCCCGCGAAAGAGTTGCAAATCAAAGCAAGCATTGCACGAATCTAGAATCCTTCACGAGCAAAGATTGATGGAGGGACCAGGAGAGTCCTCCGAACACACCGAAATTAATCCAATGGGAGTGGTTCAAAAATCGCCATCGTTGTTGCTGCTACCACTTCCCAGACTCACTCGGAAGAAGCGATAAAGGAACTGGCGATGAAACGGGATAGTGGGGACCCCATTCGAGCCAACCCCTATTGAAGGTGTTTTACCACCGCCCCAACGGCTGAACATTTAATCGCAACAACCGGGAGCTTGGAGACGAGTGACCCAATTCCAAGTCACTCACCGTGCGTGCGCCACCGAGGGGGAAACTCCACCACAGCAAGTCGGAGGATGCCGCAGATGACTCCACAACGAATCAAGGAGGCGAAGTAGAGAAAATACAAACACAAGAAGAACAAAGAAAGTTGCCATCAACGAAGCTCGCATGATTGAGACTGCCTCTCGGTGAGGTGTCAAATCGCTCTGAAGCTAATGAAGGCTGGCTGATGCGATCGAGGCACAGAAGGAATGTACTGGGAGTTAACACTGGGCGATGAAAGTGCAATCCATGGGGTTGAGACTCAATGGGATGCCACCGCGAGACCCTAAGACACCGACATCGTCGAAAGGGAGGACCAAGGCCTCGGCTGCAGAGAGATCGCTGGAGGTAATGAAGGCCCACGGAGGTTGAGACTTCCCAAAAAAGAAGTCAAGTAAAGAACATCCCTCCTGCTATCATCGACCCATCTCGAGAAGGAGATAAGCGCACTTCACGATTCCCAGGATAATCCTGATGTCACCTTTCTGCGGGATCGGAAGGCGAAGAAGAAGCCGAGTCATCCCGATGTGATGATCCAAAAGACTCACAAGGCGGATGTTCCAAGCACGAGCAAGTCTCGATCCCAAGACTACTCGTCAAACCTTTAACTTTGATGATGAGCCACCAATGGAAATCTCATCATCGTCCGATGACGCTCGATAAGGCCGAGGACCACTTACTCAATCGAGAAATCACCGAGACCAACGGTTGTTGGGACAACCGAGGCTCGCAAGCGGTCCACTTCACAACAAAACCCAACAACCCGAGTCCATGCGCGGGCTCCTCAAGTCGGCAGCAGTCGATTCCTAAAAGAACTTCACGCGCACCGCTCATCATCGAACAAATCCCGGTTGGCGGTGATGAATCCTTTATAGAATCTTTTCCTTTTTCTGAGGTACCCGACCTCCATGAAGACTCGAGAAAATGAACTAGCACGCTACCACGCATCACTCCGTTTTCAATCGGCACCATTGTTCCAAATGATTATGATTTTGACGTTGCATGGCCATCACCGCAAGAAGAATCACCAAGTCCGCGAAGTGTTCAAGGCATTATTCACCGAGATTGAACGGATGGAGAGGCATCGAGCCTCTATGGACATGCGACCGACAACAGAGATGCCAATCTCACTGCACGATTTAAGAGGCATAACAAATCGATCGGATCGGGAATGGTGGCAACAAAGAAGAAACAATGCGTGTGGAACAAGTTAGATACTTCGTGACATTGTTCAACAAGTCTTTGGTATGGAGAGTCGAAAATCTTTGATGCAAAAACGAAGTGAGGAACATATTGAGCACATGCATGAAGCTCACATTGCCGAGATTAAACTAGCTGCGTGAGCAAAACAAGAGTGATCTACAAATTTGGAAGAAACCATGAATACAAAATTCACGCTTCTCACGGCCGAGATGAAGTCGATTTCAAAGAGAGTCCAACGCTACTCGATCCGACTTTGTCCGCATACTCTCAGCGAGACTCGAGACAAAACTCAACTATCGAGACTTGACTTCCGCTTTGCAAGTCTGTTTCCGGCGTTCGTTCTCTCCTTTGATGATGCCAAAAAGGGGAAAGAGGAATACCTAAAAGCGCAAAGGGGATCTCGAAGTTGAGAAGGTAGGAGCAAACGAAGGAAAATCGGTGAGGAAGTGTTGAAACAAAAGAAAGGAAAATCTGCTTTGAGGGGAAGGATCGAAAGATGTGACCTTGATGATTGCACAAACCCCTCAACAGGTCCTCACACACCGACATTATCGCCAGAAAACTCCTCATGACTCTGCCACTCCAACACTCGCTATATCTATGGGCCGAAAAGAGAAAAACAATTGAAGCGAGGGATGAAGGAAGTGGAAGGAAGAATGGATGCCGGGTTATGAACATCTTGAAAGAACATGGAGGCATTCCGGTGAAGCGAGACACTTATGCCATTTCGGATGTCGGGACGAGCCACGTCGCTGATGAATTTAAAACGCCGCATCCAAGGATACTTTGCAAAAATGTCTACATGGCTCAAGCTTGGGACTTGTCTTGGGAAAAAGGGTCTCACGTTATGTGAAGAAGGCGACGACAGCGACTTACCTGCGATCCTCTCTGGGTCACTCTCTTCGGTCACTCAACTGAAAGAAGAAGACCCTAGTACAATACACGCCCAGGTAGAGGAAAAGTAGTGGTGGAGGAAGAGGTTTTACTCCAGCCTCTCTGCGCCAAAAATATTGAATACGTAGATCCGGAAAGAAAGGAGGAATCTCTTTGGCCGGGCTTGACCAAGTAGCAAATTTGCAAGTGGCTAAAAGCAACGGCGAGTATGCAAAAAGAATAGAAGAAGAAAACAAGAGACAAACTCAATATGGGAGGAAAGATAGGAAAGATTAAGAAGAGATGAAGGCGCCAGGAAGGCATATGAAAAGAAAAAGAAGCGGTGACGATGAGAAAAAGAGAAGAAGAAGAAGAAGATCTTGAACAAGATGAAAGAAGAAGAGATAAGTGAAGGAGATGAAGTGTTGCTGTCCACCCCTTCGTGTATTTTATTATGTAAATACATACAATGTAAGTCTTCTGTAATAAAGCTATAAATTCTTTATTTTTTGTAGACAAATATGTGCTCTGATACACCTTGTAAACAGTTGTGTAGAAGAACAAGAATGTTATAATCAATAAAAGGATTGATTCTGCGCATACATTCTATGTCAATACACTATCTGTATGTATCTTTGCTATTTGCATTTTTGAATGGTTTAAGTTTTGGCATCATCAAAAAGGGGGGGAAATTGTTAGGAAAATTCTTGTTTAGATTTTGATGAATGCCATGTAAAACTTAGAATAGAAAGTTGGCACCCCAATTTTGTTGTAAAATGCATTGTAATAAATAGAGCCGCCAAGTCGAGTTAAGTAAGCTACGCCCTAACATGCAAGAAGACAAATTGAAGACTAGAAGGAAGACTCATTGCGAGACAATGAGTTTGGCAAAGAAGAGTAGATTTGAACTCTATCAAGAAGCGGTGAGATGCGGTGAGTGGAGTATCGATCAAGTCAACTCAAGAAAAGCCAAGTCTCAAATTGAAGTGATGAAGAGTCACCCATGATTGGAAGTCGACTCTAAGTCACCTGGGAAAGCAAAGAAATGCAATGTCAAGTCGAGGTAATCGTAAAAAGATCCGTTGCACGTAAATCAAGAAAATTACTTAAACAAGTAATATCTCCATACCACCTTTCTCGAGTGCTCGAGTCCCCGAAAGCGTGCAAAAGGAATGAACCAATGGGAAGCACTACACCGTGTCGAACTCGAAAAGGTGAAAGAACAATTCATACGAGGAAATGGCAATTCCAAGGATCGCAACAAGACAAGCCAACGACGCAAGTGACTTTCAAAAATAAGCTATCTCTTCAACGGGCAAATTTTTGAAAGATCAATATAAAAGGCCGAGGAGTTTATTTGAGAATAAAAATAAGTGATATATGAGAGTGACACAAGTTATAGACCAACAAAACAACGTTCAAGCAATTATTAGAAAATCAAAACATTCTCAATCCTCAAGCCTATACTACGAAGAACATCAATCCAAAGACTCACCCGTGAAGGAAAGATAACTTCAATCGAGTTGAAGAGGAAAACACTGAAAACAAGGGGTCTACATTCCACGAAGGATTGTAGGAAGGTTCAAGGTCGAACCAAGTCTTAAGCTTTTGGAGGGCTTCGTGATCAAATCCAAAGAGCTTGAGCAAGTGAGTCAGAGTAGCAAAGCGCAACGGTTGCTGCCTGAAGAAGGTTTTCGAGTCGCACGAGAAGCCACCGAGTGATCAAGGCGTCTCGGTCGAGTCCCAAAGGATCAAGTCATTTGTGTGATCAAGACTTGTATCGGATTGTTACCACTTTGTATATCGATCATTACCTAGTGGATTCCTCCGGAGTTGGAGAAGAGAGGAGTAGAAGAATTACCCCATCTTCGAACCTCTATAAAAATTTCATTGTGTCATTTACATTTCAAAGACTTTAATTCCTCGCATTTTTAATCGCTTATATCTCACGATGAATTTGCTATCCACTTGATAATTTATAAGTACTAAACCAAGCACTAACCTTGTGCTTAATCAAACTTAAGGGTGTTAAGTCTTCCAATAAAACAAAACCACAACATTGAGTTAATTTAGAACCAACAAATTGAGTTATTCCATCAATGTACTCGATTGAGTCTTGAGAGATTAACTCTTGAGTGGCTAAATTGATCGTCCATCAAGGACACAAACAGTATGTAGTATCAACTCTGTATATTTAAAAGGACTAAATCGAAAATTTGGTAAGGTTTATTCAACCCCCCTTCTAAACCTTACACTTACACCCTTGGGACCTACATACCCCTCTAATTAGTGGGCTTTTAATATCCACTATTACACCTAACACTTAAATAATTAAAAGGGACACTTGTCCTTTGCCGAAGCACGCATGCAAAGCGAGTGTTTGCCACTTGTCGACTCATCCTGGGTCGGCATGTTGACAAGTGTCAGCTTACTCATGTTAATGATATACTTAACGTTTCTTAACTGGATGGTTATCCATTAAATTTCCCGCCAAGACCGGGCTCGGTAATCGAGCCCAATTCATGACATCATCAGGGTCGATTACTGACGTCACCGGCTCGGTCCGTGCTGGCCTTGTGGGTCCCATACTTCCATGTCTTTGAATGGCGCGTGAACCAATTTTTGCCGCCACTCGGCTCGGTTGTCATCAATGGCCCCCAAGTTTAATTCCGAGAGAAGAATTTCAAGTCGGATTTGAACTTTAATGTTAATCATGAGCTTTTAATGGGGAATAGGAAATCCCAAAAGTCATCTTTCCCAGACACCTGTCGCTTATCAGTTAATACTTGGAACGGCGCATTAATTGTGGTATCATAATGACGGACACGTGGCGCTTCTTGGTTGGACCAACTTCGCGGGAACCAAAGAGGGGACAAGTGTATCAACTAACGTGGGGACGTGGCGTTTTACGATGTTTCGGACGGCTTTTGAGACCGAAAGGACATGTTTCTTTTGAGTTGGTGTCCTTTTAGGGAATTTAACCTATAAATATCCCTTTCGTCCTTCATTCTATACTTTTGCATCTTGACCTTAGCGAACTTACCCGAGAACGAGCGGAATTTTCGGTCGGTCATTAGGGATCGAGACTTGACTTAGGTATTTTTTCTAAAAACCTTCCTTCTTTTTTTTTTTTTTTCAAATAGATGTCTTCCTTTGAAGATAAGCCGAGCCGCTTGATTATAGTGTGGAGGTAGAAATCGAAGACCCCCTTTCTCGAACCTTCTTTTCTTTTTCCCAGCTTCAAAGAACTCGCATCTCCAAGTCCGAGTGTTGTTCGGATCTCAAGTTCGAATCACACTCCTCCCGTTGAGACTCGTTAGAAGACGCACACAATCTTCAATCCTATCGGTGACTATTTTTGAGAGGGCATTGTTTATAATCCCTGGTTAGTGCCGAAAGATTTCGGAGGAAACCCCCGAATTATGAACCCCAAAACCGCCGGCAAGAAGAAGAAAGGATGAATCCTCAAGAGCTCTCGAACGCGAGCATGCGGAGCGAGTGGATGAACCTGCGAGGTTCGAGAGTCGAAAGCTGCGGGGCCGATGGGTCATCGTAACGGTGATGGCGGGGGGAGGAGGCCCTGGGCATGCGTGGAGGCCGGGTGGACACTCTGCGATTTAAATGACATCCCAAAGATGTTAATGGTCCCTAAATGGGAGCCTTTCGTCGAAATCGAATTCCCGCGCATACATTTCTCGGGTGTCGGATGGCATGGAGTGTCCCCAAAGATCCGCGGAGGGGTGCGTGGCTATACATGTCCCCAATCTTTTGTATGGGTTGCGCTTTCCATTACCTGGGTCTTCCTTACGCGGTGGTTTTGTAAGTGGGCCTCCCTCTAAGCCAGTGCACCCTATTTCTTGGGGTCGAATTATTGGATTATCGGTGGTGTTGTTTCATCCGGAGGGATACCTCGCCCCCAGTTGCGGAGATGAACGAACTTTTTGTTTGGAGAGCAACCCTTCGTCGTCGGCCTGGGGGGAGCCATCGGGGTGGTACTACGTGCACACCCGATCCGGATACCCGATAGTTTGGTTGAAGGCCTTCCACAATCTTTAAAGGAGTGGAAGGATAAATGGCTCTGGGTAAGCGGCGAGTGGCGGTGCTCGCATCGGGCCGGGAGCGGAAGATACTGCTTCTTTATCCCCCTTCAAATTTTACCTTCAATTTCATGAGTTCCTTTCTTTTCTCTCGCTTTTTACTATTTGTTCGTTTCTTTTTTTTTTTTCTTCAGGCTAATTCTCGCTTTTGTTTTTCTTTTTTAGGGAACCGCCCTTCCAAAGTGCCCACTGTCGGCCACTTTTATCCATGGTGGAAAATATCCAGGCCGTGGGTGTGATGGATAAAGGGGATTGAGAGGCCGCCACAGGCTCGAGGCTCGCACCGCGGCCGGCTTGCGGGCCACTTTGCTTCGCCAATTCCGGGACGGAGACTTGGTGGGGAGGAGAGGCAATGGTGGTGGAAGAGGAGGCGAGAGATGGCCGAAGAGCCCTTCAAGGGCAAAAGGAGACATACCCCGCGGGGGGGGAACACGCTGTCGACGGAGCGGCGAGGCCATCCCCAACAAATGGTTACTCCTCCAGGTGAGCGCTGTCTTGACCGGATAGGTGCGGACCCCGAACCGCCTGCAGACCAACCGGGGCTCAAGGTATGCATTTTCTATTTCTTGCATTTCTTCTTTTCCTTTTGACTCTTTCCTTTTACTTCTTATTCAATTAATGTCTTTTGCGGGCGCGGTGTGGATCTCCGTGCGCGCGCGCAAATGTCGGGAACACGGCCTGGCCCGACTAGAGCTACTAGCGGTATGATCACCGTTGATGCAGAGAGGGCCGGAGGTGGAGGAGCCCCCACCCAAAGGAGAAGAGGGGATCATCTTTGAGAGCTGAGCGGACGAGAAAGGAGTGGTTCAACCCCGCAGTGGTGCCCGACACGAGCTTCGCAGCGGGGCTCCGAGAACCTTTTCGGATGACCTTGGCCGAGAGGGCCATTTCTTCCCTCCTAGCCGAGCTAGGGACGAAGCATGCGATGGGATGGTCGGGTCACGCCCACAATGGTTTGTGGAGTTCGTGAGGTGCTCCACGCCTACCGACGAGTAGGTGAAAAATCGCCGATGCTGGGCGGGCGGCCAGGGACGTGGCGGCAAGGGCGTGGACCACTGGAATCGAACAATTTTGTTCGGAGATCGAATGGAAAGAAAAAGCCCAATACGGGGTAATTTAACAGTTTATGGTACTTGTAGGATATTATTGTAAAAGTGTAGTGTATTTTTGTTGTTTGATTAATTTAAGTATAGGCGCTATTGCGAATAGCGCCAAGTTACCAGGCGCTATTGACAATAGCGCCCGATCTTTTTTTATTATTTTTTTCTTTAATTGGGCGCTAGTCAAACTAGCGCCCAACTTTTTTTTTCTTTTATTGGCGCTAGTTAAACTAGCGCCAACCTTTATTTCTTTTTTTTATATTATTTAATAATTAATTTATTTATAAAACAAAAAGATTAAATTCATTCGATTAATTAAATCCGCTCAGTTTGTTCATGTCGTGTCATATCGTGTCATTCTTTATCGTGTTTTTTGTTTCTATAATCGTGTCGTGTTGTCGTGATCGTGTCACTCATTGCCAGCCCTAGCACCGGAGGATAGAGGTGTTCAATTAACCGATTTTTTTTGGTTAACCGTTAACCGAATCAATTCGGTTAATTCGGTCGGTAACCAAACTATTATATAATATTATACCGATTTAACCGAAATATTATATAATATTAATATATCATATATATATTTTTATTTATATCATATATTATATATAAAAAATTATATTTTTTATTTCAAAGAAATTTCTGTGAATTATATTTATTTATTTATATTATATATTATATATACAACATATATTTTTGTATTTTAAAGAAATTTCGGTTAATTCGGTTAACCGACCGAATTAACCGAAATAAATTCGGTTCGGTTAATTCGGTAAATTTAATTTTGGTTCGGTTAATGGTTTTAACCATTAGCTAATTCTTTTTCAATATTTCGGTTAATGGTTAACCGAATTAACCGAATGAACAGCCCTACCGGAGGACATAGGGTTTGAGATTGGAGTGTTCATCTAACTGATTTTTTTCGGTTAACGGTTAATTCGGTTCGAAAATTCGAAATTAGCCTAATTAACCGATTTAACCGAAGTATTATCTAAACATATATTTTATAGATAATTATAGTTATATATAATATATATCATATATTTTTATTTATTTATATCATATATTTTTATTTATTTATATACAACATATTTTTTATTTTAAAGAAATTTCAGTTAATTCGGTTAACCGACCGAATTAACTGAAATATATTTTAGTTCGGTAAATATAATTTCGTTTCGATTAATGGTTTTACCAATTAGCAAATTTGGTTAATTCGATTTTTAATATTTCGGTTAATGGTTAACCGAATTAACCGAATGAACACCCCTAGTTTGATGCTAATCTTGACGTGTAACTATTATAATTAAGATCAAATAAAATAGATAACACGAACACAACACGATAACATAGTTTGAGATTAATATTGACGCGTAACGATTATAATTTTCTTTATCGCGTCGATTTAAACTGAACGGATTTGATTAATCAAATAAATTTAATATTTTTATTTTATAAACTAATTAATTATTAAATAAATATAAAAAAATAAATAAAATAAATAAATAAAATAAAGAAATGAAGGTTGGGCGCTAGTTGAAGAAGTAGCGCCCAACCAAAGAATTAAAATAAAAAAAAGTTTGGTTTGGCCGCTAGTTTGACTACGCCCAGAGTGTCGATCGGAGCACTAGTCAACTCTATAAACTATAAAAAAAAAAAAAAATTAAAACCTGGCGTTATTTCTAATAGCGCGACTAATTGGCGCTATTGCCAATAGTGCGATTTATATAAATAACACCACCCAAAAACACTATACTTGAGTAACAAATACTCACAAATACCACAAACAGTTAAATTACCCCCAATATGTGATGGGGCTGCCGCGCATCACCGGATTTTGTGGCATATGTTCGGCGGGATGGAAGGGTTGGAGAGGCGCCACCGGACTGCAAGAGGCTCATGCTCTTTACTTGGGGTGCAAGAGTCTTTGAAGACTCGAAGCGGAGGAGGTCACCCTGGGGCCAAAGATCGAGAGGAAGCTACTGTGAGGGCCGAGGCCGAGCGGATCGAGCTCACAAAGCCGAGGAAGAACTTCGTGCGGGGTCGCGGAATTAGAGCGTGCAGTTCTTTGCTCGGCCGAAGAAATGGAGAGACGCGCGTGGCCGAGGTACGCAAGGGGGCGAGAGAGGCCGCCGTAAAGCGAGTTGAGGAGGTTCGAGTGGATGCCGTCCGGGATTATAAGGACTCAGGAATATGCCTTTATGTTAACTTCTGCGGTCGCGCGACGGATCGCAAAATCCTCGGGGATCTTAAGGCGCGGGAGACATTGCGCACTCGAGAAGGATCTTGCTCTCTTGGATGCCGACCTCGATACCCTTCGCCTCGTTTTTTGAGGCCGGCTGCAACTGCTTCGCCCTCCAAATGAAGAAGAAGTCGCCTCCACGGCACGTTGAGATCCCGCCTCCGACTAGCTTGATCCTTTCTTGTTTTGAAGGTTTTTGTATTTGCTCTTTTGTTTTGTATTTGCTTGTGGATAGGTTAGTTGGCCCGGCCTTGAATGTAATAGGCTCCGGTCCCCAATGTAAATATTTTTGATGGAATGAAACTACTCTTTCAGCTACTCCGTGCATGCATTCGAATTTACGCTAGGTATTGTCCTCGTTTTTCCTTTTGGGCAGTATGGCTTTTGTTCTATCCGCCCTTTTTTATTTTTCTAAGTATGGGGCTCGGCTTTTTGTGTTCGAGTGACACAAGTAGTGGACTTTAACCGCCTATGTTTGTTTACTAAGTTTTATGCTCCTGAGCTTAAGCCGAGTTTTTGTTTTTAGGGTAGGTCCGCCTTTTGGCGAGCCTCTTTATCGGCGTGGAAGGGACGCACTGAGACGAGCGATCGGTGCTCAATTTTTGGCCGAGGCGATCGAAACGGCGCTCGGATCTTAGCCGAGGCGAGAAAAAAATTGTTCCCCCTTTGAGAGAGCTCACGAATATCGGATGAAAGGATAAATCCTCGACCGCATCTCAATCATAAACCGAGTTTTTATTGATAGTACCTTTTAAGGTATATTACATTCCATGGTGGTCAAACTTCTTCCCACTCAAGTATTCCAACTCATACGCCCGTTTGACAAGACTCATCGACCGAAACGGACCTTCCCGTGTCGGTTTTAGGGGTTGGGCTCGATTCCCGTTATTCTCTTTAGACGAGATCATTGATCCGGAACTTTCTTTCCTACACTTTCGAGTTGTAGTACCTCTCACTTCTTTGTTTATATACGACATTCCTCATCTCGGCACTACATCTCTTCTCCTCCAATAGGTCCAAATCGCTCGGAGCGCATCATTATTTTCCCCGAAAAAATTTGCAACTCTAAAGGTAGGGGGCTCCGATTTCAACAGAATGATGACCTCGGTGCCGTAGGCCAAAGAGAAAGGTGTTTCCCAGTGGCAGCTCGGTGTGTTGTTCTATACGACCATAGCACGCCGGGCGCTCCCAATTGCCTTTAGACTCCTCCAACCTTGCCTTCAAAGTATACTTGATACCTTGTTCACCGCCTCGACCGCCCATTAGATTGCGGGTGGTACGGGGTCGAAAAATGATTTTTAATATGAAACCCTTCACAAAAATTTTGAAACCTCCGATTATCGAATTGTTTCCCATTATCCGTGACAATTGAGTGCGGTATCCGAATCTGCAGAGATAATGGACTTCCATACAAATTTAACGATCTTTTCCTCATCTTTCTTTGCTAGAGGTTCCGCCTCGCTCATTTTGTGAAATAATCCACCGCCACAATGGCATACTTCACGCCCCTTTGCCAAATGGGGAGTGGCCCAATGAGGTCCATTCCCCATTTGGCAAACGGCCACGGACTAAATATGGAAGTAAGATGCTCGTGATGATATCCGACTGTGGCGCAAATCTTTGCACCGCTCACATTTTTTGACGAGGCTCGGTTGCATCCCTTTTTGGACGGCCGAGTATCCTTGCCGTCGCTTTGTAAGTCGATGTTTTGGCTCCCAGCGTGATTTCCGCATATACCCTCGTGTACTTCCCGAGTCGACCGTGATCTGCCTCCGACAGCATCGAAGAAGTGGGACAGAGTACCCACGTTTGTACAAGACGCCATCCACCTTGGGGCCTCAAGCCTCAAAGGCCGAGCCGTGGCAATAAATTCAGACCACTGAATCTCGTTCATATTCTTTGAAGGAGTGTGGGTCAAGGTACTCTTCAACAAGAAGAACCCGGCTCGCACCTCCTGGCGAGCCTTATATCCGGTGGTCGGGTTCTCGGAGAATGGCCTCGAATCCCGACCGACGACCCTAAGCGGGTTCTTTTTCCCATCCTTCTTCACGCCGCCGCTTCTGGGCGCCGACTAGCCATAGCTTCTTCCGCACGATATGGCACTGTCCGAATAAGGAATTCTTGATCGGCGCCCCGATTCGTGGATAGAATAGTTAAACCACGCCTCGGGGCGAGACCGCCATGGCCGTGATCACGATAGCATCGTCCGACACACGATTCCATTTCTGACGTGCTTATTGAACCGAGCTATATAACTCTTTAAGGATTCATTATTTCCCTGTTTAATATTTACAAGGGAATCTTTTGGCGCAATCGGACCTTACAGGTGAGAAAGTATGTCAGAACGCGGGGCCAGTCGCCCCGAACGGATGGACCCTTGCGGCAGGTCCTCAACCAAATGGCTCGCCGCCCAATGTTAACAGAAATGCCCTGCAGAGAATGGCATCGCTAGTGGCCGTAAAGCTCCATCCACGCCAACACTACAGAAATCACACATTTTATGACGAATTTTTTTACCACGCATAAATATTTGTCATAATTTGTTAATTAACAGTGACGAATGTTATTTTTGTCACTGAAAAGCACTCTTTTGTGATACCATTTATTTTCGTCACTATTAATTTTATATGTCGTCACTATTGTTCATATTTCATGACGTTTAATCAAATTCGGCCACAATAATTTGTAGACGGTAGAATTCACACCAAAATTTTGGGCGGAAAGCTTTCAATGACAAATTGATTATAATTGATGATGACATTTGGTGTCACAAAATATTTTCTTTCATGACAACATCATATTTTGTCATTGATTACATCAAACAAATTGTGACACCATTATTTCATCAACAAAATTCATATTTAGTGACAATAAATCAATTTGTCACCATTTTGTTTTGTGGAAAAATATTTTGTCAAAAATTTGTCTTAAATTGTTAATTAACAAAGGAATTTATTTTTGTCAATAAAAATACACTTTTATGATACTAGTTAGTTTCATCACTATGGAACTTATATGTCGTCGCTAATGTTCATATATAATTGGTGATGACATTTAATGTCCCAAGATATTTCTTTTTCATGACATTATTAGATTTTGTCATGAATTATTTAAAACAATAGTGACACTATTTTTTCACAACAAAAGTCATATTTAGTGATTTATGAATATGAATTTGTCGCCAATGTATTTTGGGAAAAATATTTTGTCAAAAATTTGTTTGCAAAAGAAAGTAATAATATTTTTATAAATAGAAACTGAAAACTTCCATGGCTTGTTGTTGTTTACTACAAGGAAAATTTGTTTTTGCGACGACATTTTGTCGTCACAAAAATAAAAATCGTTGCAATAAGAATATTTGCCACCAGTTGTCATCCCAAAAAAATCTGTCACAAATATCGCTTCGCAAATGCTTTATTTGTGACGACTATGGTGTCGTAGGAAAAACTTAAAATTTGTGCCACAACTCGCCATAGCAAATAGTCATCCCAAATAGTGTTTGTCATTGCAAATATTCCAATTTTTATTTTTTATCTTTGATGTTATTAGCAACGTCAAGGTCGTCCCAGAAACTCCAAAAATTATTACCGACGACCAATGTCATGGCAAATATTCTGTTTTTTTTTTATTTTTTTTTATTTTGATTTTTATTTTTAAAACCTGTTATACCCCCCCCAGCACTTGTTTCTCTTTTACGAATTTTACCTTCAAGAAGGAGGTTTGTAGCACTTTATAAAGAAGTTATTTGTAATTTTGAAAGATAACTGGAGATTTTTTGAAAAAAGACTAAACCTAAAGGGTATTTTTATAATTATCCCTAAAATAACATCAAATGAACATTTCTGCTGAATATGATTTAGATATTATATTCTTAAATATATGCTAAATTGCTAAGCTTAAATTATCCAGACAGACTTCAAATACAAAAAACAGAATTCATACTTGATTAATAAAAATCAAAGATTGACTTCATCACATAACAACCAGTGCAAGTGTTAAACAGAAAAAATTAAATGAAATAAACAAACACAAAAACAGAAAAAACTAAAAAATAAATTAATTGGGAAAAAATTGAAAGAAAACAGAGACCTTGTGAACGTGGTCGGAGCAGTAACTTTCTGAATCATTATCTTCTTCATCGCCTTCACTTACGACTTGATTCCACCACTGGCTCATCTCTTTCAGCCGCTCCTCCTTCCTTTTCAGCCTCCGCAGTTAAATACACAACCATTAAATCCCGCTTTCTCAATGAAAGGGAAAGGGGGATTTCTGATGATTGGCGCCGGAGTGGAGTTGGGACGCCTGGGCGGTGATTTAAGAATGGGACGAAGTGGTCCGCTTATTGCTGGAGAGAGACAGATGAGATAAATTTGATAAGCAATAGAGAACAAGTTGCGAAAAGGGTTGCGGCCTGCTGCTATTGCATTCTTGTTTTTTTTTTTTCTTTTTATGTATTTTTTTTAGTACAGTAACGCATAAACTAGGATTGTGGTTTTGATAGATAAATCACCTAGAGTGTTTTTTTTTTTTTTTACAAACAACCTTTTCGTAAGTCTCTCCAAAATCTACATAAACTGTCCCACAAGTAATCTTAAAGAGTTAGTCTCTTGTCGATCAGATCTAATCCGTCCATTGACCCGCACAATCACTAACACCTCAACAACTACATCCGTTGCTAATATCTAATACTTTTTAGGAGGGCTATACTAGTACTTTTCAGAAGGAATACTAAAATAAATTTAATCGGAAAACCTATACTTTTCAATAAGACGATTGATACAGTTTAGGGGGAATACTAATACTTTTACGGGAAAAAATTAATATTTTTCATGAGGATTACTAAAAAAAACTTTTCAAGTGGATTACTAATACTTTTCCGAGGGATTGCTAATACTTTACACTAGAAAAACTAATACTTTTGAGAGTTGTCTAATATTATATCATTGTATAATACTTTTTAAGGGGACAATAAATACATTTTAGGTAGATTACTAATACTTTGCAGGGAAGAATTCAATACTTTTGAGAGTTGCCTAATATTATATCATTGTCTAATACTTTTTAAGGGGACAATAAATACATTTTAGGTAGATTACTAATACTTTGTAGGGAAGAATTCAATACTTTTGAGAGTTGCCTAATATTATATCATTGTCTAATACTTTTTAAGGGGACAATAAATACATTTTAGGTAGATTACTAATACTTTGCAGGGAATAATTCAATACTTTTAATGAAGACTACCAAAAATATTGTTCAAGGATAACTAATACTTTTAAGATGTATTACTAATACTTTTCAAGTGAAATTAATACTTTTAACGACCCCTATTATAAAAATGTCACCGGTCCGGAGATCCTATGGCACCGCCCCAAAATATTACAAAAATATCATTGGTGTATGAAATTATTACCAAAGAAATTGTGCATTGTGCGATTTTATAAAAAATAGTTTTCAAAAATCGAACATAGATACATAGTTTTGAATGTATTTATTTCCCATGATTCTCAAGTATGATATTTTTTGTCTTTTTGACTTAATCAATAAAAAATATTAAATAGTATTTATCACGTATTGTTTGATGCTCATACACGGACACACATGTCCTACTATGGGGGCACTTGTCCTCGTAGAATTTTCTCTTTTTCTTTTTAAATATTTATTATTTATAAATTACAATCACAAATTTTCTTATTCTTCGTTTAATAATAGTCATCCTTTTACTATTTAAAATTTAGAATTTTAATAATTACCCAAGTTTTGAATAAAATGTGTGACCCATCAATTCTTTTTAATTTAGTTTATATTACATTTTTTTGTGCCCCCTCGTAAAAATTTTCTGGATCCGCCCTGCTGATGCTATTTTAAAATTAGGGTTATTGATTTTTTAGTACCTGACCTATAGGCACTTTGCTGGTTTGGTACCTGACATTTCCGAGTTACCAATTTAGTACACATACTTCACATTTTTTATAAATTGGTACATATTCACTTTTAATGACGAAAATGCCCTTAAGAAATATAAGATATACTTAAAATAATTTTTTGAGTATACTTATTTAAATTATAAAATCAATTAAAAATTTAATTAATTTAATTAATAAAAAATAAAAAGAAGTTTCTAAAAATATTAAAGAATTTTAGAAAAATAAAATTAATTACAATAAATTACTAAATTAATAAACATACATTAAAATTTAATTAATCAAAAAGAAAAAATTAGTTTAGCTAACTAATTTTAATAATTAAAATAAAATTAAATAATTTTAAATTTTAAATTCAGATAGTAAATAAGAAAATTATAGCATTTTTTATTAATATGTTAATTTTAAATTAGTTTTTTAATCAAATTTTTAAAAAATAATTAATTTATTTTATTCTTTTTTTATAATTAGGAATTTAATAATTTAATTTAAATAAAAATAAGTTATTTCTTAATTACATTTATATTTTAAATTTAATAATTCTAATTAAAACATAACTTTTTAACAAAAATTAAAAAAAAAACACTTGAGGGTATTTTTGTCTTTAAAAATTAATAGGTACCAATTTATAAAAAATGTGAAGTATCGGTACTAAATTGGTAACTCCACAATGTCAGGTACCAAACCAGCAAAGTGCCTATAGGTCAGGTACTAAAAAATCAATAACCCTTAAAATTATTACAATGCATGAGATATAACTCATAAATTACTTGGAAAATGCACATATCACAACAAGAAAAAGGAGGCCTCACAAATATGGCAAAAACTTGCGTGAGACTTTTAGCCCTTACACAAAGTTTTAAAGGTTTTTTTTTTTCGATTTTATTTTTCTTAGGGTTTATATTTATTTTTTTAGGGTTTATTTGGTTTCTTGGGTTTATTTTTAATTGATTTGGGTTTTTAGGATTTTTAGTTTTTTTTCGGGTTTATTTTTTATTTTTTGGGTTTATTTTTATTTTTCGGGTTTATTCTTCATGGTTCATGTTTTTAGGGTTTATTTTTGTTTCTTCATGGTTCATTATTATTTTTAAATTTATTTTCATGGTTCATGTTCTCAAGACGGAGCCCTTAGGAGGTCCGTCTCACGGATTTAGATCCGTGAGACCGTCTCACAAGAGACTTGCTCCACAAATATACATCTCGTGCATACGGGTTAAAGACTAGTTTGTTGAAAATATGAATTTTTAACTAGATATGTAGGGTGTAAACGACCGAATCGAGTCGAATATCAAGATATTCTATTCTTATTCGTATTCTTTTAATGTTTGGATATAAAAACCGATTCTTATTATTATTTGAAAATATATTCGAATATATACGAATCGATCAATTCGGATATTTGTATTTGAAACTCTAACCTATCTTTATCTTTTTTTTCCGTACAATATCTAATTAGATTCCAATAATAATTAGAATCTAAATAATATCTTTGGGTCACGAAATTTTTAAATACATCAATAACAATAACATATTAATAACCAAATACATGAACAAACAACAAGACTATTATCGTCTGTCGAGTACATCAAGAATATACTATAAGAAATAATTATATATGTGCTTATTAGTTTGGACTTTTATAAGTGAATACATGGTTTATTATATATCAATAATCTATATAAATAATTATATACTTATAAATATAAATATAATTATAATTATATAATAATATTCGAATACTCTCTGGATATTCGAATTGAATATAATGATATTCATATTCTTATTCTCATATTATGCGAATCAAAATAAATATTATTATTTGGATTCATATTCTATTTTTTCAAATTCGAATGTCAATATACGAATTCGAATATTGAGATTCGCTTCTTTGTACGTAAAATATAATAATTCCAAAAGATAAATATTGATAATTATAATCAATCCAAAAAATAAATATTGACAATTACAAACATATCATTCAAATAAATTTGATAATTACAAACATATTGATAAATATGTTGATTAAGTTGATATATTCATTCGCATTTATTAACCCTCTCTCTCCATTATCGAACATATCAAGCAGGACTCAAACTTCGAGGTTATTTTATAAAAAAAAACGGGTTATTTTCAGTTTTAGTACCTCAATTATACCTAGTTTTCGCTTTGATCCCAAGGTTTCATTTAATCGCTTTTAGTACCCAACGTTTTGAGTTTTAATCAATTCGGATACATGCCGTTAAATAACTCGTTAAAACCGACCGTTGATCGTTGTAGAAGGTTTTCCAAACTTTCGAATGTATCATTTTTGGTACCCTATGTTTACTTGGTTTATCAAATTTGGTCCCTAGATATTTCAATTTTTATTCAAAGGACCCGATCTTTTCAAGACTCCAACTCTTTAACTTTGGGCCACGAAAATGGTATCGTGAGCCTGGTTTATTAAGAACTTTTAGTTAAATTTATTATATTTATGTAATTAACAATTGGTGAGGAGAAATTACTCCGAGATTATGGATCCGGACCGATGTCCGAGATGTACCCTTTACAGACATATCGTCAAATATTGACGATGTATGCACAAGAACACTTGACCAGGTTTCATATCGGGAATACCAACATGAAGAAAAGGAAGCGGCAGAGCCGACGGGAAACCTTAAGGCAATGCAAAATGCGAAAGCGAATATTATAAGCGATTCGGATGCTTAACCGAGCCTATATGTTCACTTGATGAACCTTCAAGAAACGGTTCATGAAAATTCCCATCGAACAATGATTCCCGATGGAGTACCGTGGAGGAACGAGATACTTCAGACAAATCTAAGATCTCCGAAGATCTTAGAGAAATCCGAGAAGACGGTGCGGCACTATGGCAACCGCCATATTCATCTACCAAGACAAGTTCATCGATCCGAACTGGATGGAAACGATGGTGAAATATCGTAAGAAACTCTTGAACTCCTTCATGATATTCGAAAACGAGTCAAGAACCTGAGGATAGGCCAAGTTCATCCTGGGAAGGAAAACGTATTGATTTTGGGACGGTACCTATTTACACCAAAAGGGGAAACCAACCAAGTCATACGAAAAATGACGGATGAGGAAAAGCTCATTGCTCTAATCAAAGGAAAATCCATCAAAAATTAAAAAAGATGGATATTGAAAAGATGAATCTTAAAGATCTACATGACCAGCGTAATCCTTCGCGGGATTAGGAATTGTAGATTTAAAGATGAACGCAGTGAGGAATCGCTTTGGTTACCTATGACCCACAAGGTAGACCAATTCCTCCACCACCGCCACCATTAATCCTAACGTCGAAGAAAGTACGGGTTCACATCATGGAGTTCGGGACGAGAGGATGCCACATGCTTTGGGGATTTCACGACCGGGAGTGATCCACTTTCGGGGGACAGGAGGTCGAAACCTCTTGCGAAACTGCATAACCTACCTAAGGCCGAATGTTTATCGACGCCTTATGGAAGATCGCACCTCGACCCAATACATCCGTATGGGTTGATGTTAAATCTGACATCCCGATTTTAAAAACAGAGAAGTTCTCATTGATGAATGGGCTTCACTATGAGAATTTCAAATAGAACCCTCGATCTTACAAAGGATTCATTCATTTTACTCCTTGAAATGAGTCTTGAAGGATCGGTGAAGATTGCCTCGAGATATGACCGATGCTAGTACGAAAAGTTCGGTCACATCGGGGAATCACTTAAAGGAATTGTCGATGGTATGGCCAAACTATTCAAAATCCAATTAATTGGCACGGGTTATTTCGAGGATTAGAGGATGAAAAAGAAAGAAATATAAACAAGCCCTCTATAGCCTTGAAGTTATCGGATATTTGTCATATTGACGAATATATCAAGTTGTTCACCGAATACCGGTGGAAATCCAAGATTGAAGAAAAAGAAGCCGCACAAAACTATTCTTTGCCAAGATCCCGAGTCCCCGGAGAGAAATGTTTATCGGGGAATACAAGGGTGGAGTCAAGTAGAAATCGCGGGCGTAAAAATGTCTTTCCTAAAGGCCAAGTTATCCGAATGGTGCTATCAAGCGCCTCTCCGCACAGAATTATAAGAGATTAAGAGGAATTAACAAAGCGCTTCCTCTATGTTGCATGGATAATGATATCCCAACAATTTGTGGGAGGTCAACCAAGGCGGCACAAGAAGAAGAAGGAGAGAAGCCATCCATACCGCCGAGGAAGCAACAACAAAAGAAGCGAGTCTTCATGGAGACCTAGGAGGTTCTCGTCAAAACAAAAGCCCGGTTATAAATCGTGACAAAGACCAAAGACTAAGGTGAGTAGAGCCTCATCATCGCTTTCTAATCAAGCAAGTACCAACAGAAATCCAGGAGAAGAACTTTCAGACGTGCTCACACTGTAGAGCTAATGAAAGTTTCAAAGATCGTAATTGCCGGACATGCGAGCAAGAGGGCATATCTCAACGGATTGCCCGCATAAATCAAAAACGAGGAGTCGATAGATTCGAGGCCACACCGAAATCGAAGAAGCAGTCTATTATCGTGGATTTAATACGTGTATCAATTCGAGGATATTCCCTCGGATGAAAGCATCTATGAAGAAGAGATCTATTCTGATGATGGAAGTGACTCAGCTCGAATCGAGTGAAGAAGAAATTCTTCACAGACAGATCGAGGAGGATATGTCGATTCCTCTCTCACGCAACGGTTTCTCATAAAACTCTTATGAGAATCATGAAGGAAGATCCAAAGCTTCAAGTCTATGATGGATTTACAATTGGAGCTATGGAAAAAGCATTGATAAAATTGGGTTTTGTAATAGAAAACACCAAATTATCCACAGGGTAACAACCGGAGAATTTGCTATTCCGATGGAGTTTACCAAGAACCGATCGAGATGCAGCTTGGTCCCTATTAGAGAAATACAAGAGATCAAAAGCAAAGTTAAAAGAGAAGTTGCAAATACACTCTCATGGATTCATATCGAGCCATAAGAGTAATTATTAAAGCAACATTCAAAGAAGGAATAGATTCGCCTCTTAATCTTGTTGTCTTTGACAAGCGAATCTCGCATCTTAAGGATTCATGCCTTGAGCGGTCACAGAAATTTGTATGCGGAAATTGGCATTTAATGTCTATCCTAGAATTGCATACAATTTGGGAGATCGAGACTTCATTAGAGTCCTAACCCTTCATCAAGATTTCAAAAGAGTCGATTTGATGAAAGAAGGAAACATGCCTTACTCGATCACATACAAGATTTCCTATGCTCTCTCGAATACCCATCATTCCGAAGTATTCTTGAGAAAGGAATTTATTGAAGTCCCAAGAATCTTTGAGGAATTTGCCAGGGTGGTGTTACCAGAATTCATTGAATCTCCAACTATTAAGGAGATTGATATGATAATTCAAGATCAACCACCTCTTCAACAAAAGCCTGAGTCTCGAGTTGAGCCTAGAAGGATGTCTTTCCAAAGAGGGACAGAATGAGTGAGTAGCAGCCGTTGGGAAGAAAGAAGACCAGAAATGCGATTCGCCGCATCCCGATGTTTTTAAAACAAAGCAGAGAACTGAAATGTCCGTAAGGATGGCGAGAGGTTGAAGTAATATTCGACATCACTCAAAAGGATAACATTTTTCCTTGTGATGTTCTATATTATCTCCAACAACCAATCGTTGGAAGGTATCAAGGAAGCCTCAAGATAGGAGAAATTGAGCTTACTATCACAGAGTTGCGGAAAGATCCCGAACAATTAATACCGGGAATTGAATTTCTTGAGGAGCATAAACCTTGGGAAAGATTACAAGACGGAATGGAGTTCACAGTGGCTAATAAAAGATACAGAATCGATGACCACTAGTCCATTCTCCATATACATTTCTATTGAATGTTATATGTCAATACAAGGCCGAGTATTTCGCCGCCTATATTGATTCAAAGCCGGAATATGTACCGCAGCCGATGTTTTTCCTAAAGAAATTGGAGAAGATTTACCACTATTGCAGGAAGAGATTTCTCTAAAAGGATTCTTATCCTTAACAGGGAATTAAACAAGCAGAAATAATGATCGGAGGCGCGGCGCACACCCCATGGTACAAAGTAAAGACGCCACCAATCTATTTCCATGATACAAAAAGTGATATTTTGCCAGAAACAATTTCCTACAAACATTCAAGCGATCCACACAAGAGAACGAGACAAGAAGACTTATTTTCACAACCTTATGTGATCATAAGATTATTGTCCGTAGATCATGAAGCATTTTACGAGAAAAATGCCTATTAATTTTCGCGCAAAAGCGTGGTGATGAAGCCAAACTTCGCAATCCAAAATGGCGGATCGAAGGAAATTTGGTGAAGCTTTATTATCCTATGACAATTTGGTTCCATCCGTAAGGATCGGAAGATATGGGATAATAACTTGTATTCATTCGTAGTACAAGAGAAGAACGAGTCACTCCGAAGCCATGCGAGAATTATGGAAGAGTCTAATGGAGAATCCACAGAGTGATGTAACCATAGAGGAACAAATATCACTCGAGGATATCAAGAAGAAGATCCAAAGGAATTACAATGAAGATCCTTTGGCTTGGTGGGATAAGAACGAGCTCAAAGCTTCCTTAAAGGTTAAACCTGGAAAGGAGTACGAGTTCGTAAGATTCAAACCAATCCTTATGAACCGAAAGATCGTGAGGATATGCAAAAGATACTTAAGGAACATCTTGACCTTAAGTTAATTTCACCAGGAGTTTCTCCATACAAAGATCCAGGATTCTTAGTCGAAACCATGGAGAAATCAAAAGAGGAAAGCCAAGACTTGTTATTAATTACAAAGGATTAATAACATTTTGGAGTTCGACGATACTATATCCCAAGCAGAGAACATCTAGTTAATCGTATCAAAGGGGCCAAGATATTCTCAAAGTTCGATTGCAAGTCCGGATTCTACCAGATTAAGATGGAGGAAGAAAGTAAAAAGTCTACGACTTTCTCTACACCACAGGGGACACTATATTTGGAACGTGATGCCTATGGGATTGCTAACGCACCCCGATATATCAAAGAAAGATGGATAATCTTTTCAAAGATTATTTCGCTTTCATGTTCGTGTATATCGACGACATCCTAATCGCATCAAAGAACATGAAGGAGCATCTCAAACATTTGGAAATATTTTCGATGTTTGTCACAAAGAAGGATTAGTGCTTTCGGAAAAGAAGGCGTGAATCGCAACAAGACAATTGAATTCCTCGAATTGAAATCGATGAATCGGAATTATTCTACGTAATCATATTGTGGAAAAGATACAGGGATTTCCGGATACACTTAAAGACAAGAAGCAACTTGAGTTTTCTCGGGAGTTGTTAATTTTGGCTTTGAATGTTTATTAACAATCTATCATACTACGGGAAGGTGTTTAGCCCATTACTTAAAAAAAGATGCGATTCAAATGGGAAGATGAACATCAAGAAGGAATTAAGCAACTTAAAGAAGTTTGTAAAAGGCTTCCAAAACTTGCGATTCCCAAGACGAGGATGAATCTGTTCTTTACACAGATGCCAAAGATGATTGGTGGGCAAAGATTCTTACTAAGGTTACACCAAATGAAGAAGTGTCATGCAGATATTGCAGCGTTTATTCACACCCAGTGAAGCAAACAGATGGCATATCAACGAGAAAGAATTCTTTGCAATGAAAGGCTTTTAAAAAATGGCCTCTATTTTTATCAAGCTAAAAGTTTACTTTAAAAATTGATAATTTAAGTGTCAAGGCTTTTCCTCGAAAAACAAAATTGAATCAAAACCAAAAAGGCTCGATTACTTAGATGGCAAGCTGAATGTCAATATTATGATTATGATATTGTCATTATAAAATCTCATGAAAATATTCTTGCAGATTTCTTGACACGAGATGGAAGGACGCGTTCGACGAGGTCCTTAAACGAGTAAGACATCTCAGGGAAAACCTGGAGAGTCTAGAACGAGATTTTGGGACGTTATGTCTCAATGCGTGTTGTTGGACGACTTCAACAGTCGACTGTAAATCCGTTTCTAGTCAAATACGAGCATGCCGCCGCTTAAAGGACAATTATTCTTAGCGCCGCAAGGGCCTCTCTTCCAGCCGCATCTCCTACGGTGCAAAAAGGGGCCGAGAGAGTACGGGCTCTAACCCGGAGGTTATGGATTCAAGTACCATAATCACAAGTGTTGCGGTGATGCATCCCCCGAGGTGTACAAATCAGAATTTAATGTTGAAGCTCCTGTCACAACCCGAGTCTTCAAGTCAACCCAAAGACTGCCTCCGGGGTAAAAGAGGGAGAGTTGAATCTTAGGCCACAGACAGCAAATCTAAGGTTCAAACTGACGAGAATAAGATTTCTCCTATGCGTATATCGGCAATGGGAAAAACTAGTTACAAGACAAGGTATTAACCCATAAAAACAATGGTTGATATCTCGAAAGTATCCCGAGTTTGGATGAAACCAGAAGTCATCCAAATGAAGTACATGAATGGTATACTTTTGGAGCTTTAGCTTCAATCTATACCGTGTCACCGTGATTCCCCAAATCTCAAAATTACCGAAATGGATTGGGGAAGCAGCTTTGAAGACCGGGCCAATAATCCACACTTGGCCGAGGGCGATATTTTGAACTCGTATTTTATCAAGCTCCCGAACCAAATAAGAAAGGCTTTAATGAAGCTTTTCATTTCATCAAGCTAAGAAGACCGGATGGAAATGCTTTAAAATACATTAAGCGCCTTCACCGGAAGAAGGACCATGTTAGTAGGAGCATTTTCTCAAGACGAAGCTTCTACAAGACGAGCATGGGGTCTTTGGGTTTGTCTAATCAAATGGACAAAGTCAAATTTCCATTCAAGTTCTTCCACTGAATGCAGCGGCGAATGGATCTTTCCTTTTGAATTCGATGACTGGATCAACCACAGGGTTTGCGAAGAACTTTTCGAGACCAAAAGAAGAATTCTCTCGGGAAAACAAGATTCCTAAGAAGCAAAGAAACTTACCGGAAATTCTGAACATGGCGCATGTTGGCCGTTGGGTCGACCGGATCTCACAAGCATGCCCCGAACAAAAGGAACCCGAGTTTGGGAAAGGATTCCGACCCAAACCCGACCGACAAGATCATGCACTGGAAAGGATAAGGGCCCACTCACAAGACACGCATCCTCGGGGACCACGTAAACCAAATTTTTAAAAGATTCCCCGACAAACATCACATGGGCCGAGTCACGCGGAGAAAAAGAAAACCAAATGGCGAGGCAATAATGTGGGATATGACGTAAGCATGACGTCATATATATCAGCAAGATTTGAAGTCCGCCTTTGAAGTCCGGACTTACCTCTATAAAATGCAAGATTTGAAGGAAGCTGAGGACATCGAACATTTCCCTTAGTTTTCTTACAATAAAATCTGAGTGAAAAATTTGTAATAAGTTTGAGTGTTTAGTTTTTAAATTTATGTATTTTCGAGTGCAAGCCTCAATAATGAGAGGCTAAACAAGTTTTCTCCTCCCAAAAGGAGATTACTAATGTAATAAATTTTTCTTTAAGTTCTTAAATAAAATAAAGGCTTTTGTTCAACATGTGTTCATAGTGTTCTATTGATCTATCCCTTTGAAGAAATACTTTTACGCCTGGAGTAGGAAACGAACCAAGCGTCATGGCCGAAAGCCAGTCTTTGAAGGCGGGGGCCGGATAACTTGCGATCATCTTCCCGAGGATGAGGTTGAACAGTGAGGAGCCGTTGTCAAACGATCCGGGGCGATAATTTTCCGATCGTGGCGTTGCGAACCACTTAACCCTACAGTGTTTCGGCCAAAAGAGGTATGAATTTTAAGGGATCTATTAATTTTACGGAAGCATGTTGGGCCTGATATGGTCGTAATGGACTATTTCCATTATTGTAGCAGAAGTAAAGTATGGGTACTGGAAGAGATTATTCATAAAACATTAGGTACTGAAATTGAAAGGTTGTTCTAAGAAGGAAACCTGCTATAACAAAGTTAAATCAGAGTTAACGGAGAGTTAACTAAATGTACCAAATATGATTAATTTTGTGAACATTAGGTACCAATCTTGATTAGGTTGAAAACAGGGGTATCAAAAGTGAAATTAGGGTATAGATTGGGTATGAAAAATGAAATTATCCCAAAAAAAACAAAACAAAACTTCGAGATTATTCAATGATTCACACCTCTCACATCTATATATATATAAAAGCAAAATGGTTTCTAAAATTATTTTCCCGCCTAAATGACACTTTCTAAAAACTTTTTTAGATTTTTTTTTTCGATTTTGGAATTCAAATTAATATGGTTAAATTAATATGTTTGACTTTTAAATTTTGGTATGTATGCTGAAATTAAGGAGAAAACATATAGGAAAGATTAATTTTGGTATCCAATTCAATAATATATCCTATTCAATTTAGTTAAATATGGTTTAAATTGACTAAATGACTATAAAAAAAAATACCAAAATTAAGGCTAAATCTTGATTGCAATCACAAATAAATGTTGAATCTTTTTCTGTAGAGCATGATTTAAAATCGGAAATGCATAAATATTTATATCTATATATATATAACAAGAAAATGGTTTCTATTTTTGTTTTTCCGCCTAAATGGTACTTTCTAAAAACTTTTTCCATTTTTTTTAATCAAAGTTGACCTTTAACTTATTTAAAGCCTAATAAATATGTTTTATAGATTTTGTTAATTAAAAAAAAAATCGAATCATCAAGCCAGCTGTAAAATGCCATAAATGCTCTCATTAATGTTATTCAATAATTTTCTGCCACTATTTTGGAACATATCCGCTTTACCTTATTTTTTCTATAATTTTGTATCCTTTTATAAATAAAATATTTGATTGGTAAACCCAACTATAAATAAACATAAGTAGAATCATTTAGTGTTAATTATTAACTAATAGATGTCTCTGTTTTGGAATAGAATCGATTTAAATTAATCAACAAAATACTGAATCCGGAAAATTCAATGCTAAATACATAAATTCCGATAATGATGAGTTTTTCCCTACTATTTATTTGAGAACTCACGTCAATTGCTCTTGATTTTTGGTAATAAAAAATCACTCATATTTTGACCATATCCATAAATAATCTAACTAATCACATTATTTGATTTTGATTACAACTAATACAACCAAATAGGAAAGAACTTTTAATTTCGAAATAAATAATAACATACACAATGGATATAATTTATAGGTGTAATAAATTACCCATGTATTAGCTTCATTTCGATCTGATATGATTTATTTTCCTAAATACTAATTCCTTGAACTCTATAAATTTTGTAATGGTCGATTCATTTGTTTTGTGCAATCAAAACTGCAACAACAAAATAAGCAATTTCTCTCATCCCATACTATACTCAAAACAAAAAATTGTGATGGCCCCATTTGTTGCTCGATTCGTGAGTTGAACATAAACTCAGTTGATGGTCAAGCTCAAGCTCATGCGAATGTACAAGAATACAATGTACATTGTACAGAAATGACAAGAAACAAGTATCAAGTTGGAATGTGTTTTTCACGATAGTGTTGGTAAGAAATTTTTTATGGTGCATTTTTTTTAATTTTATCAATGACAAATGATTGTTTAATTTTTTTTAGAATTACTCCTCTGAAGATGAGTGAAACACACCAAACAAAGACACTTTATGAAAAGCAAAGCAATTGAATCTGGTACTATGCGTGCTTAATTTTAAGATTTCTCATTTCTGAAGACTTGCAAAAAGTTGAAGAACGTCACGGTAATGATGGTTAGGATGGTGACTATGTGAGGCCCCGAATTTTAACAACGTGACATACGGTGTTATGTAGTAATTATTTATTCGGCTATGTATCACAAATCTATTATTAATGAAACGCGACACGACTTTTATTTATTTCTTCCAATGTCAATTACGTCTCCCTTATTTTCGAGCATGATGATTTATATTCTCCTCTAGTACTAATACTTGGTCGGTTGACTACGACTTTAGAATTTTTGGATCCTCAAAAATTTAGGAGTACATTTCGATCCTTATCCAAATATTTCATCTTATTCTATAATTCATCCCAACCAACTTCCAATTTATTTTTCGATTACACATTTCTTATATCACATCTTTATTTTAAATTTCTAAATATTTAATTATGGATATTTATACATTTTATTTTTCCCTCAATTTGATAAAGAAAAGAAACCAAATATTTTTTTCCCCTAATTTTCCAAATTACCACTTTAAATGGGGAAAATAACTCAATTTTTCTTCTATCACTATTTTATCATTTTGTATCTTCCAACTAAATTATTATTGGACAAAAAATAAATAAAATTTTGATAATTTCATTTCTATTTTATTTTATGTCTTCCATGCTTACAATTAAAAATTTTCTCTACAAATCCCACTACCCTATTAGTCAACTCAACAAATTTTAAATTTCTCCCAAAACCTAGCTTTTGGCCAATTGTCCCTAAGAAAGTAACCTAGCTATTAATTTATGTCCTAACTTCCCCAATTATTATCCTAACTCATCATTTAACCCCAAAAAAAAAAAAAAAAACACAAATCTTCTCTCAACTTCTCTCCAAAAATCCTCCAACATTTTATCTAAGAATAAGTTCATCTTCTTCTTCAAAATCTTCAAACAATCTTCATATCTTCAAACACGCATTCTTCAAATCTTCAAACAATCTTCATATCTTCAAAACACACATCTTCAAATCTTCAAACAATCTTCATATCTTCAAACACACATTCTTCAAATCTTCAAACAATCTTCATATCTTCAAAACACACATCTTCAAATCTTCAAACAATATTCATATCTTCAAAACACACATTCTTCATATCTTCAAACAATCTTCATATCTTCAAACATTTCTTCATATCTTCAAACACACTTTCTTCATATCTTCAAGAATAATTTCTTCAAATCCTCAAACATTTTCTTCTTTCTTCAAACACATAACAAAAACACAAGACTCTTCTTACTTCTTTATTTTTGAAACTATCACTACTACAATGTAAGGAATTTTCTTCTTCAATCCATTTTGATATTTCTAGCTCATCTTGACTATACCTCAAGAAATTGTGGAGGAATTTGGACTAGAAGGTAAGAAATGGGATTTTTAGTACATTTTCTTCTTCTCTTCTATTTTCCGAAATTTTCATACTCCATTTTCATTTTTGAACTTTTAGGGGCTGAACTTAAGAGTTGTTTTAAGAGTGAGCAAAAATACCCATTTTGAGATCTCTATACTAGTCTCATTTCATCTATTACACAAGGTAAGTGTAGTTTTACCAATATTCTTCACCTCTTTCTTCTTTCCTTAAATTTTTAACCTCATTTCCTAACTCCTACATTTTTTTGGTATTCTTTGACCTAGAGAGCTGACCTAAGTCACTTCTCCTTCAAGAGTGATTTATTTCATCTTTCACCAACAAGTTCATTTTTAAGGTGGGTGGAAAAATCCTTTCAACTTCTAGGTGTTTTACTTAAAAATGCATGTAGTATTTTGATTTGAGCACTTGAGATATATATTATGTATTGCATGCTATTTTCTTGTATCAAGTTGGAAAAATTCTCAAGTGTTGCTCAAAAATGCGATTTATCGAAAAATAGGGCATACATGTACATTTTATTGTTATACTTGATGAAATTTTGTATGAGAAGGATATGTATGTGTATGACTCTTGAAATCTATGTTTTGAATGATTTATAACCTGGAAAAGTCGAGCATAATTGATTAAATTTCAACTTTTGGACTTAAAATGCAAAAATGGAAAGTTGGTGGACTTAATTGCAAGAAAATAAAACTTAAGGGACCCCTCTGTAATTTTCGATTTTTGGGACTGAACTCAGGTTCAAAAATTATGTTTTAACATTTTAATAAAGTTTTAAGAGTTTTTAGATAAATAAAATCAACCCTTAAAAGCCCAAGGACTAGATTGTAAAATTTGAGAAGTTTAAGGGCTATTTTGCAATTTTCGAAACTGTACCAGACCCTAATTTAAAATTTGAAATTTTAACTTTTAAGGGACTGAAAATAACATATTTTAAGTGTATTCCAAAAATCCAAGTGTTTAGAGCTTGGAAAGTAATTTTATAAAACTTGAGGGACCAAATTGAAAAAGATTAAAATGGAGGACCAAAATAAAATTTACAGGACTTATGCAGTCCATGCACCTAGAAATACTAATTTAACTATAAAATTATGATATTTTGGACCCAAGGTTCAAATTTCATAACAATCGGACCCTAAAACTCTTAAAGACAATTATTTCAAAATGGGACAAAAATGAGATTTTCAAAATTTAAGGGGCCTATACTTATTTCTTTTTAAAACTGTTTTTGTCCCAATATCCCACTGACCTTAGTGACATTTTTCAACTGGAATCACATTAAAAGCCCATTGTGAGTTCCAATTATTTTAAACTTAGGGACCGAAATGACAATTTTAACAAATTTGGGCTAATGTGAGAATTTTATAAAAACTCAACCTCAAAACTTTAAAAATTTGAATCTCTGAACAATTTAGAGAATTTAGGAACTGACCTCATAATTTTTAAAGGCCAGGACATTTATTTATTCAATTTTTAACCTCGATTTAATCGGTTTTTACAAAACGGCAAATTGTAAATTTTCTTTTTACAAGAACCTAACTCGAATTATTTTTATTTTAAAGAAACAGCCCTGACCCTCTGACTTTAATTATTGATTAAAATATTTTATTTTCTCAAAAATCCCCGACTTATCGGATCGTCTTGACCGACACGCGATCGTGGGGCTTACTTCCTCGTCTTGCGATTTCGAATCTATAACGGACCTATGTTCCACCTAATCTTTCAAGATATCGAAGATTGCTTATCCTCTAGATAATCATCTTTATCCAAATAACTCCACCAACGCCATAATTGCCTTGCGCAAATTTTCGAAAACTTTCCTAAAATGCTTCCCTGAATCAATAATACTCGATCTGCCTGGTTGACTACCTGAACGTTACTTACTTTCCTGTTTGAGTCAACTTGGTGCGTCGAGCTCACAAATGAATGGATACGCCGTGGGATGGAACCGGCAGCTCGGCTGCTATTCCACTCTCTGGCCCCATCGTCCTAATCCCGCAATTGAGGGACGAAGTTTGTCCAAGGGAAGCGGGTCGTAGTACTTGAGGTATAATCATGATTATGACAAATCTGAGCCTTGCTAGCTCCACTGTGGATTTTGTCTTTGCCTATGGAGCGATAAGGTGACAGGTCTTGACCATGTTGCTCGGGAGTTACAAGGAAGAACGAAGGAATCGCTGTCTGATCCACACGATTCTGGAGTTAATCGACCCGCTTGTCGACGCTACAAACCGCACGCAACCGCTACTTGTTTTGCATTGGTTAGCGCTACAAATCCGCACGCAACCTCTACTTGTTTTGCATTGGTTGGCGCTACAAATCTGTGCGAACCGCTACTTGTCTTGCATAGGATTGGCGCTACAAATCCGTACGCAATCCTCCTGTCTTGCTTGAATCACATAGTGCCTGTGTGACCACGAACTGTTTTCTTAAAACTTTATAAGTATATTACTTAAATATATTTCTCACGACGCTTGTGGGTTGTGTGTGAAATCACGCATCATATCTCACGCATTTTTCATACAACTGTTTTCTTGCATCAAAATATATATCACCACACTTGCACACGATCACCCATCCACTGAGATTTTTGTCTCATTCCCTCATGTTTTCTAACCTTTAGATGGGGATGATGTTGAGGATGTCAACCCCACCGCAGATTGTTGACCCTCGCCCCGCCTGTCGAACTTGTACCATTTTCTGATGATTGTACTTATTTCATGTACTTCTGCGGATGTTGGACTCCCTTTTATCCTGCTACTCTTTTCTCTTTTCGATTGTAATTTGAGGGCGTAGGACCTCGACATTTAAGATTTGAATATGGTGTTCTTTACGCTTTAGTTTCGCCTATAAACTTATTCAAAGTTATTATGTCGGATGTATTTGGATCACGCTAGACTTTAAGTTGTCATTCGTACTCATGTTATTTTATTTCCGCTGCTTTAGACTCTGTTTCACTTGGGATTGTTGTATCATTTGTCTAGACTGTTGGGATCATTTCTGTTTAAGTGGTTGATCATCATCGCGTCGCGTTTGGGGCGTGACAGACTAGGAGTGCTTTATTACACAATTTAGAAAGAATCATCAGTAAAGATAATTTTAAAATGATTTAGAAAGAATCATCACTAAAGGACAACGACAATGAGGGTTAGGGTGGTGACTAAGGATGTTACATATGAACCATTATAGTAATTTATAAAGAATCATCAGTAACATTATGTCGATTATAATTTTGGAAAATACGCAGGATAAAATTAGTACATAATTATCTATATTTACTTAGAAAATTTAATCTAAATTAAATATAAAATATATATTATTAATACCAGCTATCAAAATGAATCAGTTTACTAGATGCATCACCATATATATATATATATATATATATATAATTTAGATCTAGTTGAGTCCACATTAGTTATGTGAGTATGTAAGACCAAATCCTGAGCGTTGAGTTATTTTTTAAACGGTCTAGATTAATCAGTTTTTGTCCTTTAATGGTTAATTAATTGAAGAAAAGGGCTTTTGGTAAATCATATTTTATATCAATTATTAGGGGGTTATATTTGGTAGTGATTTTTCATATTCCTAGAATTAAGGGGATCAGCTTTTAATCGTGATCTCTCATCCATTTCTTCTCTTTTGAGTCTACAAAACTGAATTAAGAAAAACTCTCTCGACGAAAATCTCACTCCGGCTGAAACTCTCAATCTCTCTCTCTGTAAAGATTTCTTCACATCTCCTCGCGAAAGATTTCTTCACCTCTGGTTGTTTCGCGACATCAACTCGACGACAATTATTCGAAGTGGCACCATCTCCCGAGTCGCCCAATGTTTTCACCTTCTTCTCCGAGTCGACGACCACATTGTAGTTGGAACAAGGTTTTTTTAGTTCATCTTTCGAATTTTTTCAAGAATTTATGGGTTACAAAACTCCTTCTCTAAATATATCATTTGCACAAACATATGATAATGTCCGGATTTCTATTTTTTTATAGTTTTTTATTTATTGTTGCGCTTTTGAAAACCTAGAACCCTAGAATAATTGTGGTTTTCTATTTTTTTTTATTTTTATTGGTTTTGGGGGTATTGTTGCATTTTTTAGGATGTTGATATGTTCTTTATTTTAGTTTTGAGTTTGGGTAAGTTCCTCGCTATTTTTGTTTTTAGTTTTTGATGTAACACGATGAAAAGTTAGGGAAATAGGTTTAAATTGCTATGTTTTTTATGTCAAATATGTACAAATGCTTATTGAGTTCTAATACCGCTTATTTATGTTATTATAACTCGCATAGTTTGGCTCCGTTGTGGGTTTAAATATGGTTTTTGCTCGCTTATTTTTATTGCTAATCATGCTTATGTAGGTTTGTTTTATGCTTATGTATGCTTTATATTATGCTTATGCTTGTTTGTTTTTATGCTTATCATAGACAAAAATATTTCTTGTACGTTGCGTAGATTCATTTGTTTTTTATCACAAATGTTTGCTTATTAATAATATCATGCTTACGTAGGGAGAAAATGTTGCTTATTTTGTTGTAACTGTCATTTTTTGTTGGATGACAATATGGATAAATGCATATGAGTTGCTTATGCTGGTAGTACAACTTGCTTATGTGTGTAGTAAATATTGCTTATAAAGATAAAAAAATACTTGGTACAAATATATTGCTTATCGAGACCAAATATTCCGCATGTGTTGATATAAAATGATGCTTTCATAGCATAAATGGGTTATTTTTTAGATATTTTTGTTGTGGCTTTGTGTATTGATTAGTTTATATAATTGTATGCTTATACAATTATTGATTTGTTATGTATTTAATATTTTTGTCAACATTTTTACCAGGAGTATGCATCAAGAGTCTTGTAAAATTGTCATGGATGCACAATTTTGCAAAGTCCAAGAAACAACCATTTTCACTATGCGTCACATGGAGATGTATGTGGGGAGGAGGTATCGAAATTGGGAGGGTGGATCGAGAAAACAATGAGGCGCAAATATTGATGATATGCAGAAATATGCCGTTGCGATTTATTTGGATGATGTGAATGAGCAGAGGAATCAACTGTGAGAGGCGAAGAAGTTTGCCGAACAACGTAGGATTATAGCAAAACGATGTTGTTGTTTTTTTATTTTGAACAAATGGTTGAACAAAGATATGTTGTTTTGGATTTTTAAATTTGTGGTTGGGTTTGGTTTAATTATTAGAGATGTTAAGCAGATGTAAATGCTATATAAGCAATATCATGGTATAATATGCAATGGCATCGGTTTATTTTAAACATCTATCGTAGTGAAGCATGGAACATAAAGTCAATAAATAAACAATAGTGTTCATGATCATAAGCAACTTTATAAGAACAGCTTAAGCAATACTTTATAGATACCTAAGCAAATGATTGGTTTTAAAGATGCAAAACTCATGAAATGAATTTAATTGACAAAGGCATATGCAACATATATTTAATAGATAAGCAAAAAATATGTAGATAGTTAGCACATTATTTTTTCGTATACGCTTAGACACACCATTTGACATTTTGTCGTGCATATGCAACATATACCGATGGACAAGCAATATGAGTTTGTTATGTAAGCAATTTTTTTATTTTTATTTTGCATAAAATGACAGCTTTTTTTTAGCGATAATTTTATCTTGTAAGAATGCAAATTAAAATCAATAAATAAGCAACATTGTTCATGTTCGTAAGCACCTTTATTATAACAATTAAGCAAGACTTTAGATATATATAAGCAAAGCAACGATTTATAGAGGCAAAATAATTTTTTTTGTTTTTTTTTTTTCAGATTTTAATTTAACGATTTGCTGGGGTATCAAATGTCTTGGTGAAGAAGAAGACTTTAATTGACATAATTATTCGTGATTTTGATTTGTTTTGGATGGTAATATATATTATTGGTAATCGCTCCTATTTTCATGGGATTTGATTGTATGCTTTGGATTAATATACCCCTATACCTATTTAATTAAACTTTTTATATATTTTATGCATCTTTAATATTAGCCATTGAAATTTGTTGATATATATTCGATTTGGTCCCACGTACTTACATACAAGATGGGTCTCATATAACCCCCCTATATATATATATATGTGTGTATGTATATATATATATATATATATATATATTACATGTCATATGTAAAATATAAAAAAACAAAAACAAAATTCATATTTAGATTATAAAAATTAAAAATAATATACTCATTCGTAAATTTAAATTTAATGCCATTTGACTATTTTAAACAATTCTGTAAATTTGCATGAAGGCTAACATATTGGATTTCTTGCCTTTTTACATACATATAAATCAGTTTATCTTTTATTACAATAGACATAGACGAGATACAACTTATGATTTGCAAGATTCACATATATTTAGTAATAAAATTTCATATCATGTATTAAAAATAATATGATATTCTATCTACACCTCTATATATGTTCACGTTTTGAAATCAATATATAAAGGTGTACATATATTCATGTTGATATTTGTTTTCCAGAGGGATTGAAGAATAGACATAGCAATGGCAAAAACACAGATAAATTCATAAGAACATGACTAAAACACAACAATCACTAAAGAACATAAACATTAAAAAATATATATATTACTTATGAGGCAACTCAAAGGAAACACATTTGGGCAGCAAACACACAAAGGATGAAACTGCAGCTGGTATTACATCTTTCATTTTTTTAGTATTATATATTCATATTGTGTCAACGGATTTTAGTATTATATATTAATATTGTTTTAATGAATTTTATATTGTCAATGTATAGATGGGTTGTATTAGTATAAATGTGTTTTTCATTAATTGTTAACTTATCTGTGCATGAAATTCACACCAACATTCATGCCTTTTTGTGTATTATTTTCACATAACCTGCGAGGCAAAAAAACGTAATTAGTGAATGAATTTATCTATATTAAAAAAATGATATAAAATTAAAAATGCACAAATTTTTGTCCTTTTCGAAATATTTAACATGTTGTGATAAGCACAGATCAAATAAGATGCCAAGAATAATGAAAATTTAATTAAATCGACATTGCATAAATAATTAAGAAATTAAAGCATGAAATTTGCATAATGAAAAGTTAATTATCATTTCCCAATCATATTTACAAAAAAAATTACATCAAGTGAATTCTAAGTTGTTAAAATAGAAATGAAAAAGAGTTTAACAATATTTCGTTTATAATTACTTACCTATTAAAAAATGTGATGGACAATCCTAAATTTGGGTTTACTTTAAATTTGGAATGGCATTTTACATTGTACTTTTGGAATACAAAAAGACTTTTTTGCATTAAATAATTTAATTAATATATTTAAAAAAATTAATTTGTGTAATTATAAGTTATCTTACATTTAATTCAAATATTTTATTTATGAACATCTCATTTTCGTATCTTACTCATTCTATTTCACGTAAATCAAAGACATCTCCAAAATTGTTCCGCAAGATTTGAATTGAATGGCTCATTTGATTAAGGAACATAGACCATTCGACTTGATTATGTAACGGCATTAGATTGGTTATTACGAGGCTCACCAAACATGTACTTGAAGCTAAAATTTTCACGGAACAAATGTAGGTCAAAAAGGTGTTGATTCCGCAAATGACATTAACCTCATCGAGCTTAGAATTTCCTTCAAGTTTTAACGAAGATAGCTTTCTCCCGATCAGACGTATGCCAAATGTCTCTACAATGTTTGGACTATTTTTGAGAATCCAAAGATTCAGTCATGGCCAATTTACATTGTTGTTTCTCGAGTCACCAATCGCAAGGGTTTGAAATATTAGTCTATGGTGATGACAAATCAAAAAACAAGCAAACAATGAATGTGGTATGACAGTCTTTCAAAATTTGTACTTTTTTAATATAGTGCTTTAGTTTGAATAATTTGTTTGAAATCGCTTTATATTTTTAATATTTTATTAATATTAGTTTTTTTTTATATCCATTCAATGGTCCGACGCAACAAACTTCATATTGTTCAATATAAAACATCGCAGGTCTAATATAACAGTCACAATGATGCATAGACGGGTCAAGACACTAGTTTCGATAATCACAAACTAATCTTGAAGAGGCAGTGAACGGAAAAAGAAATACTCAACAATTTCGCCCAAATCAAAACTAAAACCACCGCCTTCCATATTTAACCCGCCGACCCACAATCGGTACACTGTGGCAAGATATGAGATTAGAGACTGTCGCCTAGCCCTAAAATGGAAGTCATCGCTCGCCGATTTAACGCCTTTCAGAACACCACCTATGGAGTACGAGCTGACTTTGGCAACCTCCTACTCGCCGCCGCTACTGAAAATAAATGCGAGAGAGACAGAAATTAGTAGATATATTTGAACCACCGGCTCCGGCTAAAATTGGCTGCTAGTTGAACTGATGGTTAAATCATATCAGGCTGCAATATGAGGAATACAGGTTATTTTTTTTTTTTTAATTTCTTAATTCCTTTTATTGGATTTCCTTAAAAATTTCAGACATTAAAAATAAAATTTTTGTTTTGAATTTGGTTAATGTTAATCCTAGATTTTGTTTTTGTTTAATGGTAAAATTTATAAATAATAAAAGGAAACTTTTCGTTGCCTAAAAATATGGCGGACATTTTTTTATTTTGGCGATTGTTATTTCAATCTAATTAAGGTATACTCTAATCTAATTAAGGTAGAGAGAAACACACGGAATCTCAGTTACCATAACACTACCCAACTCTCCTTTTACTTTTTGTTATATATGTCTTAGGCTAACAATATCCTAAACATATCAGTTGTCCCTCTGTAAATCTGCAGTCTCTAATCAATACTGGTAATGCCTTATTTCTTCACCGAAATCACAAATATACTAGTTTTTTTTATTATTAAAATGGCCACTTACTTATGTATGACATGTAGGTGGCTTGATTTGGGAATGTTGTGTTATATGTTACTTTAGATATAGATTTTGATTAATATGAAACATCAGTTTTTTTTGATTGTGTATATGAATAATATGCTTTTTTTGGTGTATTGCATCTCGTCTTGTCTATTATAACAGATATAATAAGTCCAGATATCCAGATTTCTTTGTAGCACGTAATATCTCATAGTTTTTTTTTTTTTTTTTTGGTTTATTGAATTTGGTGTAACCTGTTCAGGATTTTGCTTCTTAGATAAAATTATGTTTTTGGTTAATTTTGTTTTAATGATTTATTGGTGCGCTCGTATGTTCAAGCTATTCTATCTTATCACCAAAAAGATTGAAAGTGGTCCTAATTACTCTATTCCTGTAGAGATAATTCACGGAGAAAATAAATTTTCTTTAATGAACTAATGTTTTCTTAAGACTGTACTTGCGACGACAAGTTATTTCCTTTAGCATTTCGTATGAACTCACTATTTTACCTTTTAAGATGAGAACGTTTTTTAACTTTACTCTTAGACTTCCACAATAGTGATATCTCTCTCTCTCTCTCTCTCTCTCTCTCTCTCTTGGAAGTCCTAACATTAACATTGATGATTTGAATAGTGTCGGTCAACCTCCTTCCTATGTTTTTTTGTCAGTTGAAAATTTGTACTCTTGCTCCGTCCAAGTCCAAAAATACTGATGAAATTAATTATTTTCATGTAGAGTTTTAGAAATGGCAAAAGTATGCTTTGCGGTCATTTTGGTTCTATTATCTGATCCATATAAGCGATTATGTGTAATTGCTTTTCTTTTTTTACTGTTGTGTGCTTTCCGAAATAGGACATGGAGTTGTTTTGACTTTCAATACTTTAAGAAAACTAGTTTTGGAACTGTTGTGTGATTCTGCCTTTTGGACTAGTCACACAAAATGATTTTTTCTTATTGGATTGTAATTGTTTTTCTTCTTCAACTTTGTCTTTCTGAACTAGTTGTCTTCTTCAATTTTTTTTAATAGTATGTGCATGTCTTTTCACCATAAAGATTTTCCCAAATTTTAGATTGTTTTTAGTAGTATACGATATACAACTCATAAGAAAAAGGGAAAAATATGATGAATTTTTGAATAATTGAGAATGACTGTTCAGTTTACTTTTGATCATTAACTACCAGTTTTCCCTATTTTCCTTTAATCATTAAACTACTAATCTTTTCCATTAAAGAAATCATTTTAATCTATTTAGAGCTTTAACATCTTCACTGTTATGACTGTAATGGAAATGTTAACTGATACAAATGCATGCAAATATATTTTGTGACTAAATTGACTACCAGGTTTCCTTATTTTAATTGCTCTTTGTCGTATCTCATTTTTCCGACTAGTTTGGTGTGCATGTATAATTTTTTAGAAATGGCTCCAGGCGGTCGCAAATCAAAATGAAAAGCATCCCAAACAAGTCCGTACAAAGTATCATAAATCACACTACCAAGGATGCTACATGTAATTCGACACCTCAAGAAGCATCGACTACTTTTTAGATAAAACAAATGTGGCGAACAATGATGTGACCGAGGCTTTGCAACATCTCGACTGCAAAATGGATCCTCCAATAGAGGTGAAACTAATACAACAAACAACACCAATGAGAATGAAAACATGCCACAAAACTCAAGTTCCACCTACCAAAAGTCCCTAAATTCAATCACATTTAGAGAACACACAAGAGTCGTGCCATGAAGCGAATGATATATCGTATACATAACATTCCTAATTTTCTGCTTCTTTCAAGTTTGTCCACTTTCAATATGAGTATAACTAATACAAAAAAATATTAATTTGAGTGTCACTTTGTAATCAATCAAACATGCATTGAATATATATGAACAGCATTCGCACTTTAAACTTTGAAGTGTTTGGTCTCATAATTGAGCCGATTGCACTTAATTGAATTGATTGCAATTTTGAGGTCTCAGGTTGCATACTTAGTATAAACATACAAAAATGCTCATCATAAAACTTTTGGTTCTCGGAAACACTAATTTTCCGAAAGCTTTTGGGTGTTATAATTATCGCACTTTTTTGTCCTTCGATATACTTCTTCATGCATGCCCTAGTTGTTGTCCTTGGATATACTTTTTAAGTTTGGGTTTGGGCTACATGATGAAAGAAATGAAGATGACACAAATATTTTTATAATAAGAGAGTTTGAGTTAGTTACCACTCGTAAGTCTGCCACGATAATCTGTATGGTGAATAGATTATCTCCATCTTTTCGATTTTACCCTTTTTTCGAACCGAATGCTCAAAGACAATAATGAAGGTGCGGAATGTAAACAACACACGCCGACATAAAAGGTTCAACCCACCTAGAAAATAATCCTCTACCACCCCAAGATATCCTGGATGGATTTCAAAAAGAAAAAGATTTTATTAATTACCACAATTAATACAACACCAACTTACAACACCACCTTGAAGAGCAATCTACACTTTTCTCTTCAACACCACCTTCGAGATTACTACACTTCTTGAAGATTACCACAATCTCCAACGCACCTTGTGAAGATTACCATTAATCTTTCAACCTTGAAGAGCACCACTTTCAATACCTCGACAAGAAGATTACCACAATCTTCTTACACCTAACACCTAGATCACCTGGGTGTTATTACCATTGTTAACACTCACAAGGATATCTCTGTGTTGAATGATAAACCCAAAACCAAGATTACAACTCGATAATGAATTATACAATTGAGTGCAAATGTAATCAAAATAACCTAGACCTCAAGAATGTGAAAGTGAATAGCTAGGCAAATTACAACAAGAATAAGACAATGTAAGAACAATGCTTATTCTTGGAGTGTATCTTTCTCGTGGTTGTAGTTTTCTCTTGTCTGCAGGTTAAGCTCAATTCTTCATTTATAGAAGATCTCTTTGTACATGATAAAGCTCTTCTTTGGGACATGAATTTTAAAAATACCAAGACAATTGAAGAAAAGAGTCATAAATCAACCCTTCAAATTAAGGAAAACTTGTCCGCAAACTCAACGCGATAGTTTGTCGCCAAACGAACCTTTCGACTCGGGTCGCACAGAGATAAGTTGAAATTGAAAACTCGCATTTTTACATAAAAACTTCGGCTGAGGGGAGCGACTCTACGCCTCATGTTGGACCTGTCTAGGTAGTTAAAACATGAAACAGAGAAGACGCACCCTCGAGGGGGCTTCCCAGCACTTGGTCACTCCTAGTATCGACTGGCCGCTTCCTCAAGCTTTTCTTCCGTCCCTTTTCTCGCTCCAAACTCAACACAGGTACTGGTTGCCCTATACGAATTTCCAATGAGTTCCAAACATATGTTGTCCAAAGCACATGTAACTGAAAATCGAAGCACAATT